>CCAG010012139.1:0-55824 GCA_001077435.1 Glossina morsitans morsitans
TGTTGAAGTTCGCCGCAACTATGGACGTTTCACTGGATCTAGGCAAAGACCTAATAACTTAGTAAATGAATAAATTAACTTAATAAACCCCTTTGCTAATTATTATATATTAATAGTTTATTTAAAACATAAATATTTACTTATTTATAAGTACAAATAACTTAATTTATTAAATTAATAATGTAATGTATTGATTATTAATTTATAAATTAGCAAAAAAAATTGTTATTATAAATATTATTATAAATTATTACTAAATTAACTTAATAAATTAGTTTAGTAAACTACAATAAATAATAAATTGTGAGGAGTTTAAGTCATTCCTCGTCTGAACCTCACATCTCCTTTGTCTCGGTTAAGTAAGCTAAATTATTGTATTAAGTTAACATCCAAAAACTTGGAAATTTTTTCATAAAAATCCAAAACCTTTGAAATTTTTCCATATCCATATAAAGATGATGATATAGATTTGTTGGCAAAGTCATATAGTCGACATCATTGATTTTATTTTTCTTTGGCATTTATTAAAGTTTAAATCAAAAAATCGCAAACAATCGAACATACAAAAATAGTAATATAGGTTAATATGCTTTTGAACATACTATTAGAAGAGTGAGCACGTGCAGCTGAGGACTGCGACCGAGACATTCATTTGTCTGATATAAATTTCACGTAAATGCCATGTCACTACATTTTATTAAAGTGAAAATTTTATTCCTCGTCGAATAACGAATGTGCGCATTTTGGAACACCCTCTGTAATTATATAACATTATAATATATTTTTTTAGTTTTTAATGCATTTGCCATATGCGGTACGTTTGCATTTCATAGATTTATAAGGGTGAGAGCGCAAGGAAATTTTAAAATTTACTAAAAATATTCAAATAAATCTTGGTTACTAAGCGACAGTTTTGAAAGTACACCTACATACATACCGACACGTACACAAGGTGAAGTAAAAAAATGAAGTCATGAAAAACGTTAAATAACATGTGTAGGTGTAAACAATTTTTGGTTGTAGACAAAATTTGAGAGCTTTTTGTCTTTTTTTTTTTCTTTCCTTTTTGCTTCAATTGCTTCGCATAGTAGAAGGGTATAATTATTATTTCTTTGCTTTCAGCTAGAGAGATAGCTAGATAGAGAGAGAGGGAGAGAGAGAGGATGCTTTTAACTGAGGCATTAAAATGTTAATAAAAATGTTTACCATATCTAAGGTTAAATTTTTATCATTACACATATTACGGTAGTAATTAGAATAATAATAAAAATTTTTCCTTTTTTTTTGAGAATTTTTTGAGTTACTTCATTCATTTATGATCAGTATGAGCAACGGATGTAAAGGAGTTGTTTAAAATTATATAACTGCCATACCACTCTCTCCCTCTCTCTCCCTCTCTCTCCCTCTCTCTCCCTCTCTAAAAGTGTTCTCATTTTGGTTAGAACAACTGCAAGTGAGTTAAAAAGGAAAAAAATGTAATGTTTAGAAATTCTATAGCAAGAAATTTATGTATTTTTTCTCATACACATTTTGAGTGGTTTTTGCTTATTTCTAGACTCTCTAAATATGATCTTTACAAATTTGAGAAACCGTAACTTCAATTTCAATTTACAAATTCTGAGAGAGAATGGTTATATGGTTATATTGTTAGAGTCTCTAATTTTGATTTACATCATTGAGCTTTTATATATGTAATCATCTTTGTATGACATTTCTGTTCGCAAGGCGGTCAAAAGACCATTTTGGTTTTCAAAATGCTTCCCATTAATGATCCAAACGACATTGTTACACATGTTCTAGAGGTGCTTTGCGCCCGCTATAAAGCCGAGCAATACGTCTCAGGTGGTCACAATTAGTACATTTCATTGCATATGGAAGAGAGTGTAAGACTACTTTCCAATAAATATAAAACAATATAAAATAATTGGAAAAATAAATAGTATTTCAGGGGCAAATTGATCATTGAAACCCTAGAGGTCAGCCAGGGTCAAGCCAAACACAGCTTCATCTAATAAAATTTAAAAATAAAATTTAAATATTTTAAATATTGAACATTACATGGATTCATAAGTCGTAGGTTCCCTTTCATATAGGAACGGTTTCAAAATGGAAACCGACGTTTTTCAAATTTACTACATTTGATTTTCTTGTCAGCGATCTTATTGTCGATGAAATATTTCCATCATAAAATTGAACTTTTGTTGCCCCGTAAAAGCTTATTTTTCATGAGAAACTTTATATGAATTGAGGTCCAATAAATAGGCCCACGCAGTTCATATTTTATGTCAAATAACAATTACAGGTCAATGTTTGGCATAAAATGTTAAAAATTAGCTTTTTTAACCATATGTTGGTGGGGATGTAGAAGAAGCGATTCAAAAGACGGCCCGTCTGATCAATAGCTTTTACATCAACGTATTATACGCATTATTTCGAAATACAGTATTATGATGTTTCAGAATAAAGAAAGAAAAACAGATTCTGAATTTACCGATACAGTGAAAGATGGATGCATCTTAAACATCCCGTGCTACAAGTGATATATATAGCTTACGTTGCTTAAAATTGCACTTCCCGGTTGGGTCATAAACGTTACGATATGCAAGACTCCATCTTTATTATAGGATCGCTGTTACGCGATAATATTTCTGGTTCACAGTGCAGCAAGTCTCACCGACTGTTAGTAGATTATGTCTATGTCATCCTATTCGGTTCCATAAACGTTCAAAATCAGTTGAACGTCGTCAACTAACTTCTTCCTTTGCTCATCAGTTTGATAGGGCCGCATACTTGTAAGCTTCTGCACGAATGAGGTAAACACATGTCCTATTGAAAACGGATCGGACCACTTTTGCTATAGCTTCCAACATGACGCGTTACCACGAATAGTTCGTTCTATGAGAAAATTTGCAATTTACGAAACATCTCAACACATGTCGCCAATTAAGAGTGTTTCGGCATGCTAATGTCCTGTGAAAAGTTCATACCGAGAAGGCTAAGGTTTGAGCCTTGTACCAGTAAACCTTAATTTGGCAAAAAGCCTAAAATTTTTATATATTTTGATGAAACTTGCTTCGCAGAACTTATTTGTCATCAGAGTATTTTGTACAAAATTTGGGTCACGTAAATCTATCATTTGGACCCGACTTCACGTAAAGTCCCTGCCTTAAGAGAGAAAAAGACTAAGCGTTTGTTTCTATACCCACCACTGTCAGATAAAAATATATTCATTTTGTTAATTTTCGTAACGTATGTACCACCCAAAAGGAAGCTTTAGGGACCGTATAAAATATATCTATTCATCTCCAGCGTGAAATCCTGAGTTGATTTCGCCATGTCTGTCCATCTGCGTGTCTGTGTGGTGTGTCTTTCTGACACTCTCCTCGTAGCAAAAATTAAGATATCGACTTAAAATTTGGTAGAAACATTGGAAGTCTTTGTATGCCGGTTGGTATTGAAAATGGTCCAAATTGGTCGGATTAAAAGCCCGCAGTCGAGCATAAACTGAAAGAAACTCCGTTTTTCTTAACAAAATTTAATCGGTTTGTGCTCGTTAGTCAGAAATTATAAATGTTAAAAGGATGAAAATTTCCAGATTTATTTTACGAAACACTTTACACTTCCCGGGCAAAAATGAAAAAATCGGCTTTGCCCACCCAAAGTTACCAGTGATTACTATTTTTTTTTTTTTTACTTTTTTGAGGTGTTATGCTTATTTATCATAGGCAAAATGTTTAAAACTATTCCGTACATTCCTGAAATGAAGATGTATTATCTGCCTAAGAATGAGATAATGCTAAAATGAATATGGTAGACAGCGCGATTACTTTTTTCTAAATACGAGCGATATGGGTATCAAATAAAAGAACTTGGAGAGTAGAATGAGACAAGCGCAGTGGTGGGTATGCGAGATTCGGCCCCCGTCGAAGATAACTTTGTTACTTGTTTGTTTAGAACACTCTTACAAGTTCGCCTCCAAAAGAAAAAATTTCAAAATGTAGTTGCAGTAAACAAGAAAATCAAGCGATGTTAGCTGGATAATGGGCGACGCATAGGCAAGAGCTGTAGTATCAAATACCGAATTCCAAAGCATTAAAACCATGAGTAGAGTAAAAATTGAATTTTCACGTCAGCAGGTCGAAAACTGAGTTGTTGACGAATGCTCTCCGTAATCAATAGCAAGTATGATGGCTATAACGCCTAATTACCGAAAATTGGCCCCGATCGATTAATTTCTATCAATTTGCTTTTCTGCTTTGAGTACAAAGCAATAAAACCGAATTAAAAAATGAACAGTTAATCATGACGAGAGCAAGATAAATACAAAATTATAAGGAATTAGTCATGAAGTCATGGCAAACAAATATTTATAACGATTATGTTGTTTTAGTTTTCCTGAAAACAATTCATT
Organism: Glossina morsitans morsitans; assembly: GCA_001077435.1. Classification (NCBI taxonomy): domain Eukaryota; kingdom Metazoa; phylum Arthropoda; class Insecta; order Diptera; family Glossinidae; genus Glossina; species Glossina morsitans. Next base: position 4,412 of record CCAG010012139.1, read on the forward strand.
TAATGGCTGACTGACTAGTTAGGCAGCCATCTTCGTTAGCATACCGATTTTGTCCTTAACGTACCATAATATCGTTTAACATACGAAACAAAAATGATGTCTGCTTTTCGGGTATAATCTTTTCTCCCTATCCTATGTAATGAATGGGTTTAAAATTCGAAAATGTCAAAAACATGCAATACGTAAATTGCTTAAAGAAAAGAGGTTTCTATACGAAATTTACGACGCACAACGTGTATTTCCCTTAAAAAATTTTTATAAATAAGTAAATTAAGAAATCGAAAATATGTTTAAAAAAATTGTCAATTTATGAAAGAAATATTTTATTAACTAATAAAAATTTGTTTACCAACCTCATATATAAAAACTAAACTCTCACACATCCATGCACACACCGCCTTCCATTTATACCATAAATCTCATCGAAAATTGAAAATTTTTCTCACACGCTTCCGTTCTGTTTCTCTCAATAAACCAGGGATTTAAGACGCGGTCAAAATCGTACATTTGTCCGTCTGTCCTCTTAAATATTTTTGAGGAATTTTGTATGAACTTATATTAACCCAATATGCAAGCTTACAAGAAACCATACTACGATTCTTATTTATTTGTTCGAAATGGTGGGTATACCAGATTCGCTTTAAAATACGTCATAATTTCCTTTTGGTCGTTGTTTAAAGACAAAATTTTTAATTAATTTTCTTTGTAGACAAAAAAGCCAAACTTATTTCTCTTCCTTTCTTTCCTCTTCTCCTCGTATCCATCTCTTTCTCCTACTCTATCTCTCTCTCACCCTTTAAGTCTTTGGCTCTCCACGTTAATCTTCTTCTCACTCATTCCGTTTTGCTCTCTTGTTTAATTCTAATTGCCATTGAAATTTCAATTGTATGCGTTTGATTGAATTTTCTTTAGATTGAAATTCTAATTTTCTAGATTTGCTGGTGTTAGTTTGTGTTTTTTGCACTTCGTTCTTGTTTTTTTCGTTCTCCCTTTCGTGTTTCGTCTATTTGGTCAAATGCAAACAACTTGACATTCTAATTTAAATGGTTTTAGCACTTTGGTTTTCTTGTTGTTGCTCTTGTTCGTGTCATAGTAATTGAACCTTAAGTGCATATGTATATCTGAGCATAAATATTGTAAGAAATACGTGCAAAGAAATAAAGCCGTAAAGAAAATCATTAAGAAAATTCGTTAAAACTTTTGATAACTACTTGAAATAAGTTTTATTTTTCCGTTTATACATCGCATTTTCCTTTTAATTCAAAGTTAAACAATTATTTTGGATTAAGGTTCTAACAAAAGAATATTAAAAAGTTTATATTCTTCTTTATTGTTACGACACAAGTTCAGGTAATGCAAGCAAACAATTTCTCTAATTTATCATTTATCAAAATATCGGTCATTATCCCGTCACGTTCACCACAGGTTATGCTAGTGGTTAGTCACTGAACAGGCTGGTTGGTCGCTGAGCTTGGCCGCTACCAAAGCATTCTCGCAATTAGTAATCCGGTGACCCTAGTTAACGTTAGTTCTTTTGTTCTTTTCATGTGATTATTTATAAAAATATTTTTTCCGTTACGAAACCAGAATTTTTATCTTTCTTAAAAGCGAAAGCAGAATTTTATCATTTTTTCTCATATATTTTTCATATTTTTCTTATTATTTCTTATTTATTATAAGCAACTCTGTGCTCTGCACACTTTGCACACATTGCACTAGTTACTGCAGTTTAATTACTCGCAAGGTTTACTCACTAGTTTGCCTCGCATTGTTTGCTGAGCACAAGAAGTACTTTCAATATACAAAGTGAATGATTTGGTTTCTTGAACATTTTTATTAAAATTGAATTTTTGATAAAATAAGTCGTTCAAGGCACTTAAGGAGAAAAGCCAATGCAAATTTTTTTTGGCTTCAAATTTGCCATGAATATTCTATAAAAATTTATCAGCTGAAAGAAAGTGTTGCCTTGAAATTTTAAGCTCTTCGCCAAGCACTCCGAGAAGACTAGACTGTGTAAAATAAATCTCTACTGAAAAGTTACAGTCTAATGTCTTGCATGCTGATTTCTAACTTTTCTAATTCATTAACAGATGACATTTTAGAAAGCGCATAAGATTGCAAACGCTGTTCAAGCTGCCCGTAGGTCGTCGGTTGAAGCGAATGTCAACGAGGAAGAGCAATATATGGCCAATACACTAAAAAAGTAGCAAATACGATATCAGTGCTACTAACTTTCTAACTAATGAATGTATGCCGCAACATGTGACCCAATTTTGATGTGATTTAAAAACGGTTTATGCCGTCTTTTACTTGGCAAAGACCGTGCAATGTTTAATGACCGGTTCAGCGCCTCACTTGTTCCCGATAACGTTTCCTCGTCTTGTGTTGACTTGAAGGGACCAATATTGTATTACATTCAACTGATTCCACACATGGAAATGCCAAGATTAGTTCAGCAGCGTAGCTTTAGATATTGAAACTTTCAGTGCCTATCATAACAATAATAAACAATAAAACTTTCTTTCAAATGGAAGTGGCAACAAGACTTCAATATTTATTCGGGCGATCAGCGAATGATTGAGAATTGTTGCAACTACATTTATATATCTGTCTTTGTTTTTGCTAAATTTTCGTTCTCAAAGGTCTTCGAAAGTTCGTTGGATTTTTACATGATCTTCAATTTAGACGACAAAATAAACTTTGTGTGTTTTCCAAAAAGTTATTATCACTTGTAGGCAAACGCCAGAAACCTAACCGCTACCAATCTAAGGAATAATAAGCCGATTGATATCGCTTTACAAGCATCTGGGTGCCTGAACGGCTGAAAGAAGAATAGAAAAGCAAATGCTTCGCCGTTCACGGCAGTGCAATCGGCACAAGAAACTTCCATTGTATGTAACGAAAATGTCACGTATTGAGCTTTCCACCGCTGACTTCACCCTCTAATAATTTCCTTTTAATACAGTATGTGGCGAAAAAACGTGCACAAGGAATTTGGTTATGAATCAAATTTCATGACAATAATTTACCAAGTTGTCGAAGAAAATGTTTTTCTTAACATTTAAAACGTTCTCTATTAAATTCATTCCCCCATCGTCCATATGGGTTGTACGTCACATAATACTTTCAGTTGTTGGATATTTAAAATTTGTGCTAACTTTTCAGAGTTTTAGCGGTTTTGAATTAGTTAGCAAAGCCCTTACTGTGTCTTAATTTAGCCTTATATTTGAATGCTTTTCTCTTTCAATAAGACGATTAAAGTAATTTATAAAATTTCAAAGCTACTACTACGTCATGGAGCCTTAATAATGCTTATAAAAAGGATATCGCTTTAGAGGGTAATGTAAAAACCATGTACGTGGTTGTGTTGTTCAGCGACCAATAGCTCTTGTTTGATTGGATTTAATTTGTTCCTAGAGAATTTCAAAAATGAATAGATAAAGAATGATATCAAGTTTATATTCATTGTTATTACTGTTGCTCTTTTCGTCCCAATGCTCCCTCTTAATATTATGATTTGTGTCGTGTGGCTTGTTTAACATGCTAGATACAGGGAAAGCAAAGCGATATGTATGCACATAAATACGCATATAAGTATGTGTGTGTGCATACATTTATATACAAAAAGGGATACTGTAATTGTGGTGAATAGTTATGTTGTGGCTTTTACGGTTCTCTATACATATGTTTACATATCTACATGTTTTTTTTTTTTTCGTAGTAAATATATTTCCTTTACTGCTTTCGCCCTTTTTTCTCTTGGTTATGTTTAACCACGTTTGACCAACATGTGGTTACAATTGGCATTTCAAATGCACGTACGTACATATAAATTTAACCGTTGTCACATACAAACTGATCAATTAAGATCAGACGTATCATTTAAAAACAAAAAGGAAATCGAAATAGGAAGCAGCTTTCTAGAAATTCAAGATAGTAAAACTCAGTGGTTTTTTAATTGATTATTGCTTCAAGTTCAAAAACAACAAAATCGGTAAACTTAAGTAATTGAGAATTAAACTCTTTCGAATGTTATATGACATCGAGTTCGTGCTTGATTTGATATAAAACTTTTATGAAAATATCTTTTATTACACTATACACAGCGTGCCTCTTATCACTTTCTATAAATCCTTCTCGATCTTTTACAGACATTCAAATTTTTTTTTATACGAAATTATGCAGCTTTTTTTCAAACAAAGCGTTGTCGAAAAATTTTCACGGCCAAGAAATTACGATATGTGCTGAATAATTTCCTACATCTGCTGAATGATATTTCCAAGCGGTAGCTTAAACCTTTCACAACAGATTCACTTGTGGGATTTGGACATCGAGCGGTATGGGTCACTCTAATTTTGCATTTTTTGCCTGAGAGAAATTTGTTGAAAAATGTACGGAAGCTATATACAGAACCGCAGTTCAAGACATTTCCATGAGGTATTCTTTACTACATTGCGAATAAAATAATCGGCAATGACGTAAGCATCCTTAAAATGAATTTTACCGTTTATTTTGAAGGCGGTTCAAAATCGATTACAGCAAGGTGCACAAGTCAAGACACATTAAATGTTTTTTTATTTTGCAATTGCAACTCAATCCGTTTCAACTAATGCAAAACATGCAGAAAAGTCACCAGAATTACCCAAGCGATCAGAGATCCGTTTAAAATTGTCGATTCCGAGTAAACTCGGAATTTTTCATTCGAGTTTGTAGTTCGTGATAAGATGAGTGGATGTGTCGACCAGTGAGTTTACGGGAGTCACTAACTTTCTTTCTTTTGAGTGAATGGCAGCTTAATTATTACGTTGAAAGAGAGACGACTCTCAGCTTCAATGCAAATTAACGATAACTTGAAAATAAAAACATTTCTTTTAAACATTAATATTTATTATTTGAGGAGAGGGAGAGATTATATATGTTTATAATTTGCACACGTTTGAGGGACAGCGACGTCATATCAAGAAACTATTAACAGAATCCGTGCCGATATAAGTGATGAGAATGAAAAAAACATGCATACAATTGTCTGCTAATAAACAGCGTTAATGCTATTATCGATAACAGATACACCAAAAGTCCCTCAGAATATCCCAATCTCAATATTGAACAAAATGTTGGAACATCTATGTATGTCGTTTTGTTATTTCTAGTATTACATTGAGCGAAAGCCCAATGCAAAGTTACTCTCGCGATAGTAAAGATAATAGGTTGCTCTTCTTCTTAATGTTCTCGTTAAAATTTTTGTGTAATTTTTGCCTAGAGTTGGTTCTTTACCTAAAGAAATAGGAAAATGAAATCCTTTGTTTTTCGTTTAATTGAAATTAAATTAGTCACGGTGAATAGTCGAATAGACAAAGGGTCGCGGACTCAAATCTCAAGTGTAGCAGAGTTTTCAATGCACGCCAGGATTTGATGTAATTTATCTGACAGACAATCTATACTTAGTAAATTTATTTACAAAATGTAAAGATAAATAAATAAATAAATAAATGAAGTAAAATTTTTTATCTGTATTTTTTGCAAAGTTAAGTTAAACTTTTAATCTTAACTGCTTGGCTTAGTTTATGTTTAGATAAATTAAAAATTACTTGGTTACTTATTTGCTTATCTGATTGCTTACTTTCTTCTTGCTTCTTTGCATTTATTTGCATACTGTTGCCCACTAGGACAAATAGGACAAATATTGCGCTTTTTATATCTCGATTGAAACATTTCTTTCGAATGCGCACCAGTCGAGTTATATAAACTTACAAAGTAACGCTTTCGAGTAAGATTGTCCAATGAAGCACACGTTCGATGTGAAGAACTTTAAACAGACGTCAGTGTCTCCCTGGCGTCACCAGGGCATATTGAATGCTTAGTGAAATAAGTTTACATGTTTCTTTAAAAAAACAAAGCATTTTTCCGTTTGCCTTGACTTCTGCAAGTGAGGTGAAGCGATATTGTCCCCTGAGAGCATTTTTAAATTTCGTTACACGTTATTTGAAGAAATTGAAGAAATCACGATGTACAGTTTAAGGGCTCTGTGTTAATGAAACGCGATTTCATTAAGTCCCATGTAGTGAACACAGTGCAAAGGCGCATTCTGGAAAGAGTAGAAGTCAATGTAAGTGTAAACAACTAGCATATATATGGCTTGAGACGTAAAAATAAAGAAGGCACCTCAATAAGCCTATTCACACCTGACCGCATTCATACTTAAATAGTCATGCAGATGCATGACAAAAATGAGCTCAAGGAAGAAGCATAGAAAGGCAAGGAAAGCAAGTGAATTGCTTAAATGTTTTGATGTGGAAGTCAATCGTTTTTATTGCTTGCTTGGTGTTCCCTTAAAATGATATATGGATGGAGTAAAACAAGATATCAAAGAGTCGTAGATTAGTACAAAATGAACACAAATTAGATAAACCACTTTTAAATTCACGCTGCCATCGTTTTTTCCCATTCCCGTCAGAAGTTGAAAACGCTGAACTCCCAACCCAATTAATGTAATCACACGTCTAAGATATTAATCCATGCACAAGAACTAATTTTCATCAACTTTTTCAAAGATTATATTCATTGACCACCCATTTTGAGATAAATATCGGCTGATATGTCATTAATGAAAATCATGCACGAACTTTTGCATTCACGCAATGCTATAGAGTTAGTACGGCTTTGTTATAATCGAAATCATTTATTTCGTTTCAACTATAACTAACGCTTTCCTCCGTTGTATAAAAAATATTTAATCGTTCCCATTTATTATAAATAATCTTCTAATATTTTCTTTGTTAATCCCTTTCCACCTAACATATGTCGTATAAATAGATGTTTTCTAATTTTATTTTCTGTGTAAGTACCGGACTAATTATGAAGGAAGAATGGCAGAAAATCAAACACATTTTTATAATTTGTTCATAATTACATTATGATTACTTAATAAGTGTATGTTATCTTTATATAAACATACACATATGTGTAAGTGTTTACAAATGTAATTCATACTAATCCCATGAATTGCAGCTCATGCGATATGGTACCAAAAGCAACCAGAGCAGCCACAGCTAACTGCACAAGCATTAGGTAAAAAGGCCAATTGTACACCAGCAACTTTGACATATGACAACGTAGATTTTTTATTTTTTTCTCATTTTTACTCAACAAACTATACGTTAACGTTAGAAAGACATTATTAAAATAATATGAAATGCACTCTCCAGAGAGATTCACGTAATGCGGTGTGGAATAGTTTGTGGATGGCAGATGATATTAAAAATCCGATTTATTCTCATTTAGCTAGTTAAGTAATCAAAAAATATATAGAGAATTTATATAAAGTATTACGTATGTGAAGCGAAAGCGGAAGAGAAGGAATGAAAATACTGCATTAAAAGAGAAGGAATGAAAATACTGCATTAAAGTAAATATTAAAAAGTTCAATTATTTGAGAAAAACGAAAACTTATATGAAATGATTTTAATATATGTATTTATATATGCATATCCAGGTTTAATTTTAAAACATGTATAGATAGAATTTTAGAAATAACAAAATTATATGTATATAAATATACAATATATATGACAACGTGCGTTATTGGGCTTAGTATTTATTTTCATAGGATTAGTTAGCAATCATTTGAAGCGTGTTTTGTTTTTAATCAAACTTAGAGAAGCGTAGGAGAGGGGAAATAGCTTAAAGTTATTGTGTTGGTACAATTTCCACACTGAACTTATAAACATTTGCGACAAATTTTAGATCGGCTTTTATTCTATCTCTCTACATGACAAGTACACTAATTTTTACGTATTGCGTCAACTTTTCAAACTTACTTTCATTCTTAAGATTGGTGCATAAAATTCCTTATATAATAAGTCATCAGCTAATGCTACAAATCAAGTTTTGCTCTAATATTTCCAAATACCACTGACGGGCGAGACGGCTGATAGATGTACAGCGTCGTCTGGTGGATAAACTTAGGATGGACATGTAGATAAAGTGATGGACTGAAGAACGCTTAGTTCAAGAGACCGATAGACGACCGGACAGACGGGGTGACCGGCGCACGAACAAACAAATAGACGTGCGAACTGTTGAGCCGACGGACTTATACGTAGATAAATGAACTGACAAACAAATGGCCACACAAACACGAAACACGAACAGACAGATGGACGGATATTGAAATGATTAGGCAAAAGGCAAAACGGAGGGATGTATAGATGCAGATAAAACATTCTGGTAATGGCGATCTGTAAAAAACGAGTAAACTCTTAAAAAAAATTGCAAATTTTTCTTTTTTCTTAGTTTTCCATCTAAGATGTTAAAACCGCTTGACATACATTGACATACAGAAGCTGCGGCATAGGAGATTACCAGCAATGTTCTTATTTTGTCTCCTACATAAAAGGATTTGCCATGATATTCTCTAAATTGTTATGGAGAAGTTCATTTCCTATTGTCTTTTTAATAAAGTGAAGTTCATTGCAAATTTTCGCCGCTGCTTTCCTTGACAACATAAACATTAACTTTACATTTTTTATATAGCGTAATATAGTAAGCTTTTATTTCTGGCGTAAACTGAAAAGTATGTTTATTAGCCAGACAAAGAAGCGTCTTTGCTAATGAATGGTCGTCTTCGTTCCAAAGGCTTCGCAAGCTTTCATAATGGACTCTTTCGGGTATACTATTTATAAAAAAGATGAGGTAACGTAACATAGCTTATTTGCTTTTAGGGTTAAAAATTGAATAACTTATAGGAATCTTAAACGCATGTATTTGGCATTGAATTTTTGCAAATTTGTACAACGCACTTTTAAACAATGGCAACAAAGTTTGACTTCAAAAATCAATGGAAAGAAACTGACGTCATGAAGTATAAATATCTAAAAAGCAGCATTGAGAGCATACTATAACTGATTCCAACTTGTAGATGAAAAAGCTAAAAATGTTCCAATTTTAATTTAAAACCCAAGATTCGTGGAAGCCAAACGAAAAATCAGCGATTAAAATCAAACCTTAGGTATAATTTTAAATGTCTTCTCCTTCACTTCACGCGATTCACACTTTAAAACGAAAAGACAAAGTAAGTAATTTATTCATTTTTTCCCCGAATTTTCCTCTATTTGATCCTTTTTACTTCGACGTACACAAAGCAGTCAATCAATATTATAAAATCAAAGAAAAAATTTTATAAAACTAATAAAAAACCAAAAAAAAAAAAAAATACTTTGAAGCGGAAACACGGTAAATATGCTGTCATTCAAACGCTAGAATGATTGATTTATTAGATCAGCATCGACATTATATAGAAAATCTTTAAAAAAATTCCAAGGCGAAAATATAAAATACATTTATGAGTGCATGCAATTGTGCAAACATTTCTCTTAAATACAAATAAGTTATAAAAATTAGAATTAATATATAATATACTTTTAGTAGCAATTAAAAAAAAAATACTTCCGACTTGAAAGTTGTATTTTCGGTTTTATTATTAATCGCATACAATTAAAAAATTAACTTAAAAAAATATTTAAGTTACTGAGAAGATTCTTAAAACACCGCATTTAAAATTCATTTTTTCTAATCGATCACACTTGCATTCTAATATAATAAACTCTACACAAAATTACACAAAATTTCCTTTCATTTCATGTACATACATTTTCAAATACACCAAAAGTATCAAAGTAATGTCAAATGCAGTGAAAGATGGCAAAGACACTGTACAATTGAAAGAGAAAGGCACAAAAGCTGCCACACAAATATGTGAATAAAGACAGCTATACACTGAAGCATAATATGAAGCATAAAACAATATCACATGACGATGCAGACACACATACACAAAGCCACAGCCATGTAAACATCTAATAAAATATAGAAGATTGGAGATTTACTTGTGCCTTAAAGTGTACTTTCCCTAGCCGTGCTTGGATGTTGTTTTATCCAAAATGCGCTGACTTTATAGAATTATGGTTTTTGGTTTCCTGTACATACAATTTTTGTTGCTTTATGCATGCTTTACCCATTTGTAGTAGTACTTTTACAAATTAAACGGAGAGCTAGAAAGGAAGAAAACAGAAAGCTAAACAATTACTATTCAATCAGACTTACGTTGATAGCAGCAGTAAACACTTGCTGACGTTAAATCCTGTTTGATTTTTCTTCCGCTTCAAAGAGGAGTAGTAAAAATTGTTTTTTTTTTTTGTTCCATTGACGCTTCTTGTGTAAAAGTCATGGCTGGGCTTAGGAGACGTATATATGCTCTATTTTTCAATCAGCCCGGACCGGACTACCTTCCTTTCTTAAAGTCGCTTCGCTATTTATGTTCATTTTAAGAATTAATTGATAACTGTTTGGAAAAGTGTTGCATGGAGTGTCATTTTGCTGTCCGAAGTACTACATCATTGTGTGTCAAACTATCAGCTTATCAAACTTGCTTGTCGGTTTATCGATTTATATATTTATACATTTATATACATATATTTACATAGTCTTCGATTGAGAAATGTTGTCCCAGACCTATAAATGAAGATGCTCTCTATCAAATCTAAACACTTATCATTGCAATGGCTCGAGGATTCAGGTATTCTACTAAATAAGAGGTAAATTTATTTTGTGCATTGACTTGTGTTTTGTTCAACTTTCACATAATCAAGAGAATTACATACCTTTTAAGAGTGTGCGCGCAACTATGAAGGGCTCTCACTCCTTATCATTACTTGATCTATTAAAAAATTATACGCCATCTACAAAAAGTAAAAAAAAATTTAAAAAACAATTCCAAAAATGAAGAACTTGTCTTAATATTTTGATTTCTGCGAAAAAAAGAACCTCCACATACAGACACGTTAAGGCAATTAAAACGACACAAATCCAATTCTAACAAAAACTCAATCAATTGATTTACAAGAAATAAGTGGCAAATTACAACAAAAGTTCTCAATCGGAAAGTGGTTAAAGATAAAGAGTAATGAGAACGTCTTATCAGTCACCAGATAACCAGTCAGTTATCAATGAGTGTTGGTAGCCACCAATGTTGATCGTACTATAAAGTAATCAATTTTTTTTAATTTATTTATGTTTTTCTATATTTTTACGCATATTTTTATTTAATTATCTCCATATAGATAATTGCTGTGGTAAATACAAGTGCGTATCATATTTCCGAGAAATATATACATCGAAATGCAAGCCATGGGAAAATATGAGTTTAGCATAGTAATTTTTACACCTTCCAAAACGCCCAAAGATATTCATCTGAGAAAACTTTAGCATTTATATTCTTGTACAGCGTAATATTCCCACTCCGTCTAGCCACGTTGGTCTCCTTTTTATTTAGACCGCTCAACCAATCTATAAAGTTGCATTTTGCCCTCCGTTGTACACATAAACAGATATTCGTCAGATAATCCATAAAGCATATACACACTGGATCAGCTTAAGATTTCCAACTGTTTTAGTCAAGTTAGTCTACTCGTTCTATCATCAATCCATAGGTCCACGAGTGGTCGATTGTTGAAATATTAGGAAAAGTACAACTTGATGAATACATTCTTAGTTAACAGCTAAAGAATTAGAAAACAAATGTAGCCCAACAGTAGTCAAGACTATAATGGGTAGGAATTTATAATTCGTAGCACATATTCATCTAAAATGACGTACAGATTTACAAGGATTTTTTGAAAACTCAAAGTAATAACTGCAACAATCAACCGATTAGTACGTCTACAATCAATAAATCATCTTACGATGTTTTTATACTCTAACCTTATAAACCACATATCTGAATCGATATTATTTGTCTGTTTGTTTATTGCACTATATCTGTGGTTAAATATGAGCTGAATCATCCAAAAGACTAACTATCAGTGCAGCATAAAATGGGAGAGCATCTACTTTCTCGGTTGTAAGTTCACTATTCATCAATTTAACCATTTTCGTCCAACCTTAGGTACTCGCTTTGTCTCCCTCTCTCTCTCACTAGCACTATCAGTATTAGGCGCGCTGATGTGAACCTCATCCAGTTTTTCTATAATGACTGTGAGGATTGAAATTTTCCTTTTTGCAAAATGTAAGTGATCCTATCACAGATAAGATATAAATAAGAAACCTACTGCCCGGTTAAACGTTATAAGTCAACTTCTTTTATTTCAATACCTTGTACATATTCTACATTTTCCTTTCATTCAATATTTTCCTTTCGTCTTAACTAAGTAATTCAATTAGCACAAACTATAACTAATCAGACGGTTTAATAAAAATTAGAATTGACAGGTCCAAACACTATGAATAGGCCTATCGCTCCTACCGGCAATTCAATTACGGATGGTTACGGATTACTCCCATGTTTCGATGATGTTACTCAGATGATAGTTCGATCCAGAAGGAAAAGTGTATGCAATCTTCTTGTCTTCTATGTCCCATATTTCATTCCAGTCCTTCTTGCAAGCATAAAATAAACAACCCTACGCCTCCAAATCTTATCTAAAAATATATATAAGAAAAGTTTGCAATACCTATCTTGTAATATATCTAGAAAAAGACAACAATACGTAAAAATAGCTTTAACTACGCTACGCTAATCACATATTACACACTTAGGTCTAATTGTACGACCAACACGAGTCTTGCGATTTTGGTGACGATTCTTTACTTTCCGTATATTCCAAATTTTATTTTCAATGCTTTGTTGCGTTATTTTGCAACAAGCAACTTGGAGATAGCAAAGATTTGCGGGTTATACAGTTTCCTTATTTGTTTAGTTTTCTCTTTTGTTAACATTTTATTCATGGCGGTGTGGAGACGCAATTGATATCTCACACGAACGCATTGCTAATTATCTATAAAGGTTTGCCTTCCCTTACTTTTTTCCATGTCTTCATCTTCTCATTATTGGACCATTTTTTTTTTTTTAATGTGAAATTTATTTTCAAGGATATACGCAGACTCTTTGAAAAGTTTTGACCATTACAATTAAAATGCCTTCTACCGAACAATAGAACAAAATCGTCATGGTCAATACAACAAAAGGAAACTGACATTACTTACTTTGAGAGGAGGTTTATATAATGGTAAAAGCTAATAAATATTTTCTTCAACTAGCATTGTTTTTTCTTATTTATTTTTTCACCTCCAAAATTGACGGTTCGTTTGGTTTTCTAAAATTCGGCCATGTCCCCCTTATTAAAATCACTGTATTCTTATAATTGTTATTAGCTTGTCACTTGCTTAAAATTAAACAAACGCCGTAGCCTACTACAAATTTTATCATGTTTTACCTATCCCCTAATCTCCTAAGGTACCTTTCATAAACGTTTGTTAACAGCTTTATTCTGTTTGCAAAATACAAACAAAGCCTCTAGCAGTTCTTTAGCCTCTTGTGTTCATATTCATGTTCATGTGTTTGTGCGTGCGTAATGTTGAAAGTAAAAATAAAATAACGACAAACATCCAGTGATAGAGAGAGAGAAAGAGAGAGAGAGAGAGAGAGGGGAGAAATACGAACAAGTACATACTTGAGTTTCATTCAAGTGCCTTCTAACCTTACACTTATTATGTGTGTGAACGTTAAAATAAAACCTTTACTAAGTCGGGGTGAAGAGAGCAGAAAGGCTTTTTTTTATAATTAGTGCAATTTTTTAAACAAATTTTGTCGTAGGTATGTACCTATGTTGTTCCTTTTTTATATTAATTTAGATGCTTTTGAAGTAAACGGCTCAAGTTTAGTTACAAACTCTTGAAAGTATTTGTGAAAAATAAATAAAAATTTAAATGTAGATCAAAGAGTGCCTTGAAGTCATATTCAGTTGTTTGAGTCGTTGATTCATTTTTAATGCAAAGTTAGTTTAGATTAATTGATTACCATGATTTCAATTCACATCGTTTTGCGTATACGTTCGCTGTCAAACGTCATAAATCATATAAACCTCCTTAATCTCCTTCCTTCATTCAGGGGGATAATGTTTTTTGAAGGGGATAATGTTATTGATTTCCCTCCTGCATTCAGGGACTAATGTTATTTGAAAAATAAGTCGAAAGCAACAGCGCAGTAACACATAAGTTCGAAGTTCTAAGACGCTATCTTATCGCCAAAAGTGAACAACCTCAGGCAACCCATGTGCCTATACAGAAAGCAACAGCGCAGTAACACATAAGTTCGAAGTTTGAAGACGCTATCTTATCGACAAAAGTGAACAACCTCAGGCAACCCATGTGCCTATACAGAAAGCAGCCAGTCTTTATCTAACAGTATAAGAAAGAAATGGGTGCAGGACATTTTTCTCGCAACTTTGCTCAACCTCATTGTTTAACGTTCCCACGAAAATTTACCACAACCACAACCACATTGTGCGATGAGAAATGTGTCGTACATACTAGAAGCAATCTTTCTCTCGGCAGCCTGATCGTCACTATTTTAGTTATAGGTGCGTTTATATAGGTTTGGACGATCCCCTACTATACGCTGGCCCTTGGACTTTTCATGCGTCCCGAAAGGCCCCACGCCATTTCCTCGCGAGCAAATATTCTCCAGAAGAAAACAGCAGAGCACACACTTAACAGTATTCCCCCCCTTTACTACTTCACAATACCGTCAGAACTGATTAGCTACGAACAGCAGCTTGAAGGCCTTCATAAAAAAGGACTATTTTGGAAAAGAAAAATGTACTCTTTTCATAAGAGAAAAGAGAGAATTCTTCCGACACTCCTTTTCCAAAAGAAAAAAAGTTACCAAGTTAGAGGCAATAAATCTTAGGCCCTTCCTTGCCGATCACTACTCAGTTCTTAAAATATGAACTTTTAAGCGAACAGATGCGCATATAGCGCATGGGTGAGGGTTTCAGTACATTTGTGACCGCCGAAGAGGAGACCGCGGTTTCACCTAATGAAGGCGCTCAGCAAATTTGAAACGTGGAATAAATTACCCATTACTATTTGATACGTCTCTCTGTGCATACTCGCGTAAACTAAAAATCCAATCAATTATACATATCTTGCCCTTTTATATATTTAACAACTAAGTGATCGCACCCGAATCCTTGGTCTGATTTTCTTGATTTTAAAGAAAGTTGGCATGTAGTAAATCCATGGGAAAAAAGGCTAATTTTCCCAGAAAAATATGCACTTAAGTATATCAAAAGTTGTTAACTCATTTTCAGTTGAAATGGCTTTAACTTGTAGAACTGATTGAATGCATTGTGAACCTTCTTAGTTTCATAAATTTTGATGGATTAAATTTACTATATTTTTGTTGTAAATATCGTAAACAAATTTTCGGTATGAGGAGACGACTACCAGATCAACGTACGCAGGTCGCTGGTCTATAGAGTTTTCGCTGGTCTATAGAGTTTTCGCTGGGCGCAGCTACAATTAGTGCTCAGTCGATGAAGACATAACACTTATCGACGGAGCACACAGCCACTAGACTCCGGCCACTACTTCCCTATTTCTTTCTCTTTCTTCTCTTCTTTCTGACATTCGCTGTGTTACATAAATAGGGAAATCTCCTTAATCATTGGTCATATTAAACAAAACAAATTATATAATAAGCACAAAAATCGCTTTTATTCTAGAAATTTCCATTTTTTAAACAACATTTAGTACAAATATTGGCATCAAAAAATTTGAATTATTTCGAAGAAAATTTGGAAACAAATAAAAATTTGGCATTTGAATGGTACATTTACATATGGCAGAAAAAGATTTTCTGTGGTCAAACCAGGAGCAATCTTCACAATCTCTGGTAAACATACCGTTATAGAAGTATAAAAAGATGTTGTCCAACAGCAGCGTCCCCGTCGATAGCTAGGATGGCTGTGTGTGATTTCGCGATCTAATATATGGTAGCTCGATGGTACCTTCGATGGTTTCTTTCTAATGCAAATCACAACGGGCCAAGTGCAGTAAGAGCAGAGGAGGCTATTATGTGTGTTCAGAATTATCAGAAATTTCAAGCAGCACAACATACTCGTACCTATATTGTCGGCAATTAAAAAAATTGAATTCATCAAGTCGAAGAAAAATGTGCAGAAAAATGTGTGTCTTTGGTGAGGTCAAAGTCAAAAACTGATAGAACTTGCTTGAAATCGACTAATGTCCGGACGTAATTTCGATAGACTCTCATGTGTCTCGGTTCTTGGATATATGAAATATCAGTATGTGTTTAAAGAATTTGTTAAATAAAAAGCGAAGAAGTTTTACAACATTTTGTAGGGCTATAGATAGATAACGCAGTAGATGCAGAATTCCAACAATTCCAACAAACGTATTTGTTTGAGTTGACCACGTAAAGAGCAAAGAATGTCGTTAGTCTACAACGCACACGTTTTATGTTTACGCTTTAGATGATATTATGATACCGTAAGCGTCAAGTAAGACGTCCATGACTGGCTTAAATTGAACGAACGATCACCTCGTTGTTCTCTAGCAAGCTTCACTAATTTGGTGAACGTAGGAAACGCATGGGTCATTAGGATTTATGTATTTTAGTAACACGTCTTAGATCTTCTTTAGTTAGTAGGAACGACTTTGAATTTAAGGAGGGTCATGGTTTTATATAATTTTATAAATGAAAACTTCCTAGAAACATGGTGATACCATGTCAAAAGAACGATATTGGTTTGGCAGCCATTCAACCATTGATTTTCAGACCTCTTCAGCATTTCGAAACCGCGTGTCAGCCAAGCCGTGCTGCATCGACCTAAACAGGTGGTAATCAGAAGGCACTTAGTCTAGTGAATACGCTGGGTGCGGTGGAACCTCCCTTTCAAGGTTACACTCCTGCACTCTGTAACCGAACGTTGCTATGCAAGAGATTGACTTGCGTATGTTAACCGCGATTGTTGATCTTTTTTGCAATAATATATCGTTCAATGTCTTCGGTTGACGTCGGTTGACATCTGCAGTAACGGTTTCACTCGGTTTCAGCAGCTCGTAGTACACCTTATTGATCCCACCACATGCACAACACACCTTCATGGCCATGGATATTCCACTTTGGTGTCGATGTGGACATCACATCGTGTCCATACGATGTGATCCAGGAATGATTCCTGGACTAATCCATGCGTTCTTGCGCTTGTAGTAATAGACACACTTTTCGCCGCCACTAACAATACACCACAGAAAACTCTTCAGAGCAGCATCACGGTAAACTTCTGAAAGTATTTGATGGGCTTCGTAGTAGATTTCTTCAAATCAAACAACAAAAATAACGAATGTCGAAAATGCATGTGTGGGCGTTCCATGACCCACGTCTGTATACAATCGAGTTTTTTTTTTTTTGGTGCTTTGAATAGAGAACACTGAATAATTCAGTAATACCAAATGGAAAACTGTTATTTTATCTAAAGAAATGTCAAAATCATTGAATTTAGTCGTTGTATATTAATATATATTAGTACTTCGCATTATTTTATCTTTTTCACTGACAGATATCGCTGATCAAAATACAAGCACCTGTAACAATATACAATACATAGTAGCATACGTAGTATATATAATAAAAATATCTAGTTTTAAATCGGCTCCGGCTAAAACGTCGTGACTTATTATTCGGGGCCCTTTTCCGCCGCCCGCCCTATCAAAACCGTTCTTATAATATAAAAAAAAAATTACATATCAGAAGAAATTTTTTTCCCGTTTTAAATGGAAGATATAAATTAAATTTTCTCCTAAAAGAGAACAAAAAAAAGTAAACTAAACAAGAGGAACTTGAATAAAAGAATCCTTTCACTAAACAACTTTTAATTACTTGTTGTTAGAGAATAATAGTAAATGAAAACAAAAAAACTATTTTCTTTTTAACATGCCGTAAGAAAACTCCTTTGAAAAGCATAGAAAATTACTTATCTAAAAGTAGAAAATTAATTACAATGCACACACCACATCAGCAATTCTTAATAAATACGAAAGTTTTGTTAGCTTTGGGCAGAATTTTGAATACTCATCAACTAAGACGAATGCATGAAAATCGTTTAGCGAAAATATTGGAGTAAGTTAACCCATCGGAGCCATTTTACATCCCATTTTTGTATACTTGCTAATTTCGAGCTCGACATTTGTTGCACATCGCAGATCATTTGACTTTTTGGTTTGCTTTCAAACTTCAATCTATAGTGTACGTGTCAAGTACGCTAAGTGTCGAGTGTGCGACACTTAATTTTATGGGTCGATATAAGAATAAAAGGGCGGTTTGGAAAGTGCAGTTATTTATTATTAGCGGATGAACGAATTTATAATCGGGCAAATGGATTAACAAGGGCAAGGGCGGCGAACAATTCGTTGAAGAAGTGGGTGACGGAGAGAAGAAATGGCTGGCGGACACACAGACGAACCAATAGATACATGGACAAACTGATAATCGAATAGACTGACTGATAACTGGATAGATAAGCAGATGAATAACCAAAAAGATGAAGGAACGCACAAAACGCATTGTGGAGTATTGAATTTATGTTTATGAGAAGTTACAAAAGGATTAATAAAATTTATATATTTCCCTCTTTGAAAATAAGAACATCAACAACCGTAACAATAACAATCTTGTTAATAAATTACTGCACGCATAAACGCATTCATACATAGAGTATTGTTACCTGCGTGTTCACGTTTGTGTCTACAATGTAACCAACATATACATACATACGTTATGTTCATGTTCTGTGACAGAGAACTTTCAATTTCCCTTATACTGCGAGCATTATGTAAGTAAATGCGTGTGCGTCGTACACTTTCAAAAATGAAAACTTCAATTATTTGCTATTAAGGCAAGTGCTAGTTATGTACGTATGCATGCAAGCGTATGTGAAAAGATCGTGCATTTTATTAAGTGTTTTGGTGGTTGGATATATACTCATATGTATTTAGCAAGTTAGTTGGATGGATGATTTGACGTGGAGGTGGGTACATGTCCATGCACCTAGAAATGCGCTGCTGTTACATTAAGTGCACATAAGCGCAGCTAATTATAAAAGAAAGTAATATATTTTGAATATTGTATTTACAGCAGTTGGTTATGATTTTGACATGAAAATTATGTTAAGAAAACTGCTACGCTCAGCTTTTATAAGTATGATGCTTTTCACTTCGCTTTACATTGTTTCCCTTGCTGAATATAAACAAACGTATATTGGATGTTATTTATGCATACAAGCAACGCAAAAATAATCAATTGCCTGGTAAGATGACTTCAATTATTTTGTAATTTTTAGAAAAAAGCTAAATATTTTGTGATTAAATATATTTGTAACATTTATTGAATAGACACTTTAACGGAATATTAATTGGATTACGAGTAAGCATTTACCAGAGAGCGCTACTAATAATTCGTCGTCTTTAAGCGTTACCTTTGGAATTAACTTTCTAGCTCACTCTCAGGAAGTGAAAAACAGACATAATGCAATATGGGAAGCGCGGATAACCGTAATGCTTATCAAGGAAATTAATTGTGTAGACTACAAAACCGACCATCTATTGCATAACCATAGAGAAATCCCGAAACCAAAATGTTAACAACAAGCCGCAAAATCCTTTCAGAAAATCTTAGCAGCACTAAACTGTAAACTCCGTTTACTAGCTTCAATAAGTGACTGTCCGAGAAAAGCTTCAATTGTTATAACGATTCCCAAAAACATGAATGCTTTTGTGGAACTCAGATTTTGTTAGAAATTTGGGAAAAATTGTTAGATGTAAAGTACCTTTGTCTCTTTGCAGAATCTGCATAATATTTTTTAATATTTTTTTTATTTATTTTAGTTCTTTTGGGGTGTCGGAATTGGAAATTACTGACTACGAGTGCTTGCAGCAGAAAGAGAGCAAGATGAGTTTCTTGATTTATTTGGAGAGCCCACTCAATGTCAATGAAGAGTCAATGATTGCAATACGTGGTAAACAGAAAGAGCTGTAAATGGAATAGGATAGTCGTATCCCAGCATTTCTCCATTTTCTATAATCGTACGAGCATTGCCAGACAGTCGAATTGCTTTGCCGAATATATCGCTCGTGTAATATATCCATTTTTTCTCCCTTATTTCTCGTAAATCTTTCTACCCTTTAAAGAAGATCATAACTCGCTACGTTAAAAACAATTCAAGTTTGTCAGGGTGCACGCATTTTTCAAAATCCCCAACAATCAATTACTTCCAATTACATGTTTCTTGGACTTAAGCTGGAAAAAGTAACCCATAGGGCGAATGGAATTGAATGAAAAACAATAAATCGTTAGTCAATCTTTAAAACATAAGCCTATATTCAAGAAATATTCATTAACTCAAAGTTCGCAGCGTTCTTGTTTTCTTAACATTTTCAGCAATTTACGAAAAAGAAAATCATATTTCTCATCGCTACAACTTATTCTCTTTTACTTATTTCCTAATGACGTTCTATTAGAGGACCTGCACCTTAAATCAACGGAGCCAAGGAGATCAACAAATGGCAGTTTAATTCATCTTTGTTGAAGGTTATTATCATCTATCATTTTTCTGCGACGCTTTGAATCAATTTATGTGGCGCCATTATAGCAATTTTGTAATCGATATTTTCGAAAACAAGGAACTCCTCTCCTTCTCTTCTTAGTTGTCTCAAGTGGTAATACCTATTACTTGAATTAAATTTTTTATATTTACAGCCTGTCTATCAGTCGAAAAAAACTCATTCTTGTAGATGAATGTGAGTTGCAACTCTGGCACTAGTCATGTGGATGTTGTGCTGTCTGTAAAAGAATTCAGATTGATAGGCCAACAAATGCATAAACAACAACTTCTGTATTTGCACGCAAGGGTGCCTGCGCTAAAAACATGAATCACATTGTTACAAATTTCCGCTCCTCGATACGGTTCGTATCACTAGGTCGTGAATATTAAAAAGAAAATGCACTTCAAAGTTTTATTATGTTCTAAATGCAGGATTATTTACAGTTTATTATTTATTTTGTTTTTAACTTTTACTTGGATGTACTCTTACAACTAAACTGTCTTCCGCAAATAGTCTACTTATATACATTTTTACAAGCATGTTACGATCACCTAACTTCATGGCTTCATTTTTCATTCGTTAACCTGCTTTTCTGTTAATCTTTTTCGTCGGCCTGCAGCTGTATGATGCGCCGCGCATATGCACCTGGGTTTTTCTCTGTCGATTTTCCTGTTAACCTTTTTCGTCAGCCGGCATCTACATAAGGCGCCGCGAATATGCACTAGGGAATTTATTACTTACGAAAATCAATTAGTTAGCATTAACTGGATTTGGAATTTCCGTAACAATGTATTACCCTCTTGCACGACACCAAAACAAAAACTGTTAACCGTCAATTTTATGTAACTCTATATATAGGCTTGTGGCGGTTAAGATCTCAATGTGTAAGAAATTCGACTTTTCGTAAACAATGTTTTATTCAGACACAAAATAAGTAAGAACATTATAGTCGGGCAAGGCCAACCGTTCAATACCCTACACCACATTGTCTACCACCAATTTTTATTTTTATTATAGAACTCAAAACTGTATCTTGTTTCTATGGAAAGGCATATTTTTCACGCGCGTATTTATGGGGAAGCGGCACCAAAACATAACCTAATGTAGTACAAGTTTAATGCTCACAACGGACAGCATCCAAAAATAGGCGTAGATCATCCAAATTTTTACAGTTAATTTTTTTATGTTCAATAAGTATTATGATGGAATTTTCATCGCGAAGCATTGAAAATTATGCCTTTTTGTCGTATAAACCTCAGTTTTCGTTATATAAGAGCGGGTTCAAAAATTGACCAAGCCGGTGCACAGTTTTCGTAGTAATTTAGAATGCCGAAATACTACTACTTAGCCATTTTTGCCGAAAAGTTTTGATATTTACAATTTTTTTCCATATAACGACTTTTCAGAATAGGGCATTGTATGGGGAGTGATCGAAAAAGTGGATCGATCCGAACCACTTTCAATAGCGTTAGGGCTTGGATCAAAACACGTCACTGTACCGAATTTCACCAGAATATCTCATAACTTGCGATCTGTAGCTCGAACAAAAATTTACATGGATAGACATAAGACGGACAGATGGGCTTAAACCAATTCAGATTATGATTCTGAATCAATCTGTATAATAAAAAGTGGATCTATCTTAAGCCCTTCTGCGTGTTACATACGTCCGCAAAAACTTAATATTCCCTGTACCTTCATTGGTGTGTGCAATATTACCGCATGATTAGACATATATGGAAGAAGCGACTGAAATATTGACTGTGAGTTTTCATACTGACGGCAAATCATGTAAAGTAAATGCTTATAAAAATAAAAGAGGAACTCAATTTAATATATAAGTATGTAATAGTTATAGAATATAATAGAAATAATTTGAAATTCCAAAAAACTAACATAAGTATAGTAAGTATTTGCGCGTATATTACATAATACAAGCATTTATACGCATATGGGATGTGTTAACACAAACAAATATACATGGAGAGACAATCTGTCTAAGTCCATCAAAGCTTGTCTGTGTCCAAGCGATAGGTTGCAACTTTTCAGATATGTCATCTTCAGAAATAATCAAATTAGCTATTGAAATCAAGTTAGTTATAGGATATGGGTAATTTAGTGATAAATCGAAACT
The DNA here is from genome assembly GCA_001077435.1 of Glossina morsitans morsitans. NCBI lineage: Eukaryota > Metazoa > Arthropoda > Insecta > Diptera > Glossinidae > Glossina > Glossina morsitans. Next base: position 27,006 of record CCAG010012139.1, read on the forward strand.
AGCAGTCGAAAAGTTTCGTCGGAAGTACTCAGTGATGATAATTAGTTCGAAATATTAATTTGACACAGAAATTAAGTGTTTCGGCTTTGGGTTATGTAGGGCTATCTTTTAGGCTCCACCCACATAAATCGTAGGTGAGGCGGTATGGAGCATTTCATGGTCAGCCTTGTGCGACTAAAATGTTTTTACTGGTTTTTGATTGCACAAGCTGCCGAGTGACAGTTTGCGAGACAAACAAATAAAGCTATTTCAAATAAGTCACCGTAGTCAATGCAACACTGCACCCCCATAAGAGCGTCAATTAGTTTAACGGCATCGTTTTTTTAGGTCCTTAACAGTTCTCAAGAAATGCTAACACTATGTTTTGCAGTGCAAGTTAATGCAATTTTAACTAATCTTCGCACAACGCCCCAGGTGAACATTTTCCTTCACTTGTAAAGCATACCTTTACACTTGTTGTGGGCAAAGCGCTGCACGGGTCTTATCCGCTTTCAAATTTGATCTGCGCCCATAAACTGAAATTTCGTATGTCTCAGCTTCTCTTCGCTTTCAAACGTGGACATTCCAGCAACCGAAGGGCTGTGAGATGAACGAAAAGACAAGTAGTATTAAATCAGATGACAATGATTCTTGAATCAAGAGTATCTGCAGATTGAATGATAAATGAGGGCGAAGGGATGCAAAGGTTTTATTTTCCAAAGTTTCCTTTGTAACGTAAAACTGGGCAGTACCTTTCCCGGTCAAAAATTAGACTAAAGAATTTCAGATGTGGGACAGGTCGTAGCAGATTACCGGAAGTCAACAAGCTGTTCAATAAACCATTCCATACGGCGGCGTGTTCTTCCAAAATCCCTTAAGCACCATGAACAAATTTTTTATTTTTTCTTGTACACAACGGGCATTAATTTGGACATCTAAAGTGGCCACTTATTGCTTTGAAGCGAGCGTTCGTTTATACGCGTGAAAGCGGAAAGAAAGTTGGCGAAACCCAACGCATAGTTCAAATTTGTTTCTGCCCACGACAAGACACGCGCACTTGTTCTTTATCCTCTCTAGGTTTCATGAAGCTTTTTGGCTTTAAGAATAAAAGCAAAATCCAGGATAATCCCTTTCATCAGTAGTAGATGTATAACTGGAACTTTTCTTTCTTTTCATTCTTTGAGCAAGATCATAATCCGCATAAATCCAAAAGAGAGTTTAAAAATTAGTTGTTCGCGAGTTCTGATATTGCACACATCAGTCATTCCCCATAGCACATATTTAGAAAACTTATATTATATTTATAAAGGAAGAGTTCCTTTTTATTTCATTTGAGCCTTTAATTTTAAAATATTAACGTTTCGCGTCTCGTCAAGTCGTTTTTACTCTTTCAATTCACCACAAATATATGGGAGATCTCTCCATAATCGTGAAATGCGAAAACCTTAGGTTTGCCAAACTTTGCGTTAAGTGGGCCAAAGTGGGAGAACCTAGGATAGCATGAAGATCAAACTATGTGCAACGAAATTTCGAACTTGCGCGAGATACGGATGCGTTTCTAATCTTTTATTTCAGTTTTAAAAAAAATTGCATGCCATTCTACACATTTTCAAGACATGAACAATAGATTTTAATGAATACTTTTTTAAATTATCGTCGCAAACTTCCACTTTTACTTAATACATAGATGTAGCAAGTAAAGAAACAACTCCTGTCTGTCTTACACTTATTTCAAGAGGATTAGAAAAAATATTTTATTCAAATTACAGTCTATCGCTGGTTACATTTTTTGTACATGTGCATGCAAACAAAATTCGAAGTCTATGCCGAAGGCAAGTGCGGTGATTTGCTTCCATACACAAAAGGGCGCATTTTTTTTAAATATATAAATATAGCAAGGACGATAGCACATTCCAGTTCAATGCTGCTAACCATATCAGGGTGAGTACTGACACATGACTAGGGAAGAGGAAGAATGAAAGAGCAAGCATACAAATGGCTGTTAATTAACAACATTACTACTGTTATTGATAATAAATGCACAAAAAGTCCGCAAAAATCTCCTAATCCCAACTTTGAACAAAATGGTGCAATGTCTATGCATTTCACTGTCTCTGGTTCCATCAAATCAGTGTAAACAAGGTAAGAGAACGGGACTCTATAACGATGTCGATAAACTCATTCATTTCAGTACACTGCAATTTCTGCATACTTTGTGCAATAGCAGACATGTCAAACTATCAAGTTATGAAACCACTTAACTTATGCTTATACCAACTTGTGTGAGCTTATAAAACGTATGAAACTTCGTAGTAAATTTTAAAGCGCAGATGTATATGCGAATTCAACAAAATTCAAAAGAATAACCAAATTTATTTAATATACTGTATAAACAACACACGAGTTCGTACCCACTTAAAAGTACATAGCAAATAGTAAAAAAAGCTTACACACTCCTACACTTTTACGAGATGGCAGCAAGTGGTATTGGTAGGCATAGGAATGCAATTTAAATTTCTGTAAAAACTTTGTTAACCAAAACAATTTGTTTTCAAAATATTTTGCACAACAACAAATTGTTTCTCAATATAACTTCTAGCAAAATAGTTGCATATAAATTCGCTTGCATTCGGTATCATAGACGAATCGGCCCCGGGCCATCTCCCAAACTTTACTTAACACGAGTAGAGAAAAAAAGAGAATAAAAATTTTAACTGTTGAGGTTTTCCAAATAAATGAATAAATAAATAAATAAAAAAATATACCTTTAGTTTTAATAATTTTCTTAAAAATTGATATTTTTCAAAGAATTTCAAAAAAATATATTTCCAGAACTTCATCGCATTTATACAAATATATATACATATATACATATATATATATATTACATATATTACACAAATATTTCATGCTTCGAAAGTAAAAGTAATTGAATGTAATTTTTTCTGCTCAACATAAAGCAAACGAGGGGAAAAAATAAAAAGTAAAAATAAATTTAACACAAAAAAAAAACTCATGAAAAATACACATATATATGTATAAAATTTTTTGTAAAATTTCTTTTTTTGACCTTCTCCATGAAAATAAAGTTAACGCTTTTTTTGCGTTTATTTTTTTCTTTTTCTTCTTTTTTTTTTTTTTGTAAAAAAGAAACTCTAAAAAGGAAACAACCCCCAGAATTTTCATTATAATGCTCCGGAGCTATTTTATCACCATCGTGTGTAGCAATTGTTTTCCAGCTGTGTCTCTCCTGCTACTATTGGATGTATATAGTTTTTATTGTTCTTTTTTCTTTTTTTTTTTTTATTATTATTATTTCTGGCCATTTGTACCGCGTTCTTTGTTTTCTATATTCAGTACTGCCCTCATACTTTTTAGTTAAATTATCAATTGAAATGGCAAATGGTAAAATTGTAAAATGGCAAAATGTTGTTACAGCGAAGTAATAACAAAAATGTATGTTCTTGTGAATTGAAAAATATTTGTCAATGTGTTTGTATGCAAAACAGTATTGCGGTTCATTGTAATGGTGCTTCAATAGGTTTTTGCGGTTTTTTAATCAAGTTGTTTTACAAAACTTATCAAGTTACAGCAGCCACCAAACCACGAACAATGCGATATTGTTCATAGGTGGTCATGTGCATATATGCATATATTTATCCACGTAATCTTGTTGATGTGTTTGTAAAATTAAAGTTTTCTTACATTCGCTAATCATTTTTTTTTTTTTTGTTTTTATGCGAATGCGAATGCGAGCTGTGTCTGCCATTATATATTATTATATATCTATTAGATGAGTAAAATATATATTAAAAGGTTTTGTTAAGAAACAACGCAATCCATCTTTATACGCTACGTCGCTAATGATCCATGCAGAAGTTGTGGTATGATTATCAACTTTGACCTCTTCCGCTGTATATGTATGTATATAGCCCAAAATTTTTTATACGTCCACTATTTGTTCTAAGCTCATCGAGTTGAAAATTTGACTCCGAGAAAAACTTGCAACTAATTCCTATAATTAATCGCCTGAATACAAATTTTTAGTAATCTATACGAAGATCTTAAAGAACGCGTATGTTATATTTAATAAACCTTGTTGTCACTACTAATCATTGCCAGTTAGTCTTTCCTGCACAATAATCAAGTGCCTTCCTTTTATTATTTTATACTTATCGTATACACAATATATATACACTATATATATATATATATATACTTATAACGCATTACGTACATATATATATATATATATATATATATATTACAGTGCGTTACTTTAGTTAACAACAGGATAAGAAATGAGTATAAATGATCAACTTGCAGCATTCCATAAGCTGGCGATTTCTCAGAAGGTTTAATTTGAACAAATTCTCTCTCCTGACAATTCATGAAATACGTCCGCCAGGTAACTTAACGTGAGATTATCATTTTCTTAGCTATCAAAGTGGTAGTCGTTCTGCGTAACGAAACTTTACAAGATCATTGCAGATGACGAAATTTGCATTTAAGGATTTGAGATGGAAATAAATCGTTTTCGATTGAGCGGGTCATCAGCGAGATGTTTGTAGCGCCGCAAAGCCGACTACATCTTTTTTCGAAAAGAACTTTTGGCAACTGGGACCCTAAAAAATCATAGAAATTTATCAATTCTGAACACGACTAACAAATAATAAGTTAAGGCGTGATAGATCATGTACGCCTGACTTACTACCTATTAATTTCGCATTGTCTTCATTCTTGAGAATAAACTTGAAAGGCATGATGCATTTCAATTTGACCCTTCGAAGATACTTCAACAAATCATGGGAATTGTTTTTTGCGAAAACAGAGTGAATATTTTTTAGTTTTAATTAACTAAATTTGGATTAAGTGTTTTTAAGAGTACCAGAGTTTTCAGAGAATCACATAAATCGATTTAACCCTGTCTGCCCGTCTGTCAGTATTGTTTGTCTGTAGTGTTTGTCCATCCACCAGACCGAAACCTTTTGAGATATTTCGATGAAATTTGGTCCGCTAACGTGTTTTGACCCAAGAGTGAATCCAAGTACTCTCAACTGGAACACTTTCTCGATCGCTTTCAATACTACACCTTACCTTGACAAAGTCTTTATATGAATATCTGTAGAGCAAGCAAGATATCTAACGGTGGGCAGTGACCCACTAGTGTTTGTCCTTGATTTTCTTGTATATTTCTTATCTTCGTTACAAGTATATCAAATAACCTAGGTTGTGTAACTAACTCATGACGTCAGGAAGTTACAAGGCTACAGTGCGGCACGGCCAGTGTTTGCATAGCCTAAAACACTTGTCTTAACTCAATTCCTTAACCTTCGTCAAAAAATAACAACAATAAATAATTGCTGTAATGGGAACGGTTTATTTTTTAAGAGAACTCCTACACCGGAGGCAAGTCAAAGAATAAGTCTATCTGATCTAATTTCAATTTGAATGCCAAAACGCTATTTTAGAGCAACTCTCATCATAACACGCTAAAAATTAAACTTTGCTATCAAATTGTAGTGTTTTTTCATATAGCGACTTTTTTTAAGTTGGTTTTTATAAGGTAACGGGTCGTAAAACTGAATTTGTCCATTCCATCCTTAATAAGGTTTGTCTTTGGCCCACATAACGTTGCCGTAAGAATTCAATCAAAATCTCTCAAAAATTGTCACTATTACGAAAATCGTGAATTAAATACATGCATACATGGACCGATTTTAAGCGGACAGACGAGTACACATGCTTCAGCTGATTTGAATCGACTGACATTAAAAAATGGTTATGTCTCAAGCTTTTCTTTGCAAATCCGCAACAGAAATGACGCAAAAGTGAATGAAGCGAAGATTCCAAAAAGATTTCTAAAAAGAAAACTATTTCGGGGAGTTGCGTTAAGATATTAATGTAAGAAGATGAACAATTTGGATAAAGAAGATTATTATTTAGAAGAAGAAGATTAGAAGATTGGAAGATTAATACACAGCACAATATTCTTATAGTTACTAACAATGTTATAACAGCTAACTTATTATATAACAAAATGAATAATGAAGGCAAATAGGGGAATTAAGTCACGGTTCATACAAAAATTTTAAAATTTACTTCATTTGGCTTTTGATAGGACATTTTTGAATTCGAACTTATTGACTCTGTCTTACTTCTTCGCACCATTATTCTTAACTTCGTACTATTGGTTCATTGAATTGCATTGTGTTTAGATTACTGGCTGAAAACTGCTGACGTCAACTGTGTGATAAACCCTCACCTATAACACGCACAAGTGCTCTTTCCGTCCATAGTACCTGGATAGCCTTCGTAGAGAACAAACAAAAATACTTGAAAACCATGTCAACTTTTTGTTCAACGGAATTTTCAAGTAAGTTCGGCTTACTGCTTCGACACTCTGCGAACTTTTGGCTTATTGTTCGACACGTTTTTCCATGTACAAAATTTTATACCAAAGAGTTTTTTTTCTTCCTTGCTTAATAAGCTTAGAAACTTCTTGACATATTTAGGAAAAAGAAAGTGTTGAAAAAAAAACAGAAAAGATGAGGCTTCGGCTCTTGGTGAACTGAAAGGGAAAGATATTTTGCTCTTGGAAAGAAAAATTAACTAACGAAAAAGAAATTGTCATATGAAAAAGTTGCAAACATTACAGAAAGAAGATTTCTAAGGGACTCTGAAATAAATTCGAAAAGCGGTTATTAAGGAAGGACTGAACTGAAGAGACTCACAAAATCGACAAGGGAGAAAACTAGAAGAGGCCAGATAAGAAAGAAGACGCGATATGAATAAGCTACATAGACTACATAAACTCGTGCCACAAACACGTGCCATACAATTTCCTTTTTAATCAGTAAGTCACTTTAATTGTAACATTTGTTTAATAAAAATTATGTACACAAAGATATATCAGGTCGATCAGTAGCCAATTATGTTGAAATGTTTGCATAAGTGGTTAATTACGTGGAGTGTTATTATTAAAGTCTCGGGATATAATCCGGGAATCGAATGAATCGTAAATAGCTTCTTTAACTTTATAAATTTTCTGACTTTTTTTATTCATTTGATTCTAATATTCTATGGTTGCAGAGAGAAAAAAAAAAGAAAAGAGAAGAAAAGAGCAACGCGTAAATATCGAGCTGAGAACTCACTATTTTCTTAACCCTGTGAAGACGTGACAAGAGTAACATCAACATCACTCATGACAATTTAATAAGTTAATAAAATTTAGTCTAATAACCACTAACCAATAATTTTGATGGTGTGGAGAGGAAAGTGAGTTTAGTAAATAAATAAATGAGACAAAATTAAAAGCGCATTCATTTTTGACGGACATTTAAAAGTATTATGGAGAATAGGTTATTAATGGTGGATATCGTCAATATCAAAGATTCCTAAATGTCCTAAGACGAAAACTAAACTTTCTTGACCTGCAGTTTCAATTGAGTGAGTAGCAAGTAGCAACGATTTGACATAACCACTTGAGCCATCTATTGGGAATAAATAATAAAAAAATAACACAGACATCAAAATATATTGTGAATATATAACAATATTCACTTGAGAAATTAGACATTGACAATTCGCTTTAAGACGAGTGCACCTTTTTTACTGATTTGATATAATTTTATCTGATTCTTTGTTTTTAAATTAATTGAAAATCGACTTAACCTCACTATTTCTTGATTTTTTATTTAAAATATCAAGAGAAAAAAGGAGAAAAAGATCACAAAATTCTTAAAACATATTTTCTCTTACTTATGTATACGTACATAACTGCTATAAATTTTCATTACATAAGAAGAACATCTATCTTCACCAACGCAGTCATGACAAAAATTTATACACACTCGAACACATTTATATGTGTATAAACCTTTTTAGCTTTCATCATCTAATCGCAATTACATTTTATATAACTTAATAAATCCTTTGAATGACATATTCTGCTCTTTGGCTTCAATTCACTTTAGTTTGGTCGGTTGTTTAGTTGATTGGTTGATTTGGTTGTTTGGTTGAATGATAACAACGTTGTGGTTTGACTTGAAGATGTTCTTTCCCTAGTGTGGGCGACAGAAAATGCTTTGAAAATTAAGTTTTCACATCCACATAGCTATATATTTATACGCACACATACATATTTATTTAGGTAAAAAGACATACCTTCAGCTCAAGCATATAAATTTCTCTTACAAGTTAATGCAATAAATTCACAAAATTGTGAACATATACAGAAATCAATTGAATGAACAAATGACTAAATGACTGCACTGCATACCGAAAACTCTGAAGATAGCCTTCGTTACTTCAACCGAAATGTTATTAAACAAAATTTGTGACTTTTTGGTCAATTGAGTGCTTGCTTACACAAACACACAAACTATAAGCCTGTACGCCGCTTCTACCTATCGCCAAAAAAAGACATTTCCAAAATAATATTTTTTACTAAATGACAATACTTAAGAGTTTTGACAGCAACTTAATCAATTGACATGCAGAAAATTGAACTTATCTCGATGGACAATTCAAATCGAGCAAAAAGCTTTTAAAGCAAATTTTTATAACCTTCGTAACGTTATCAAAAGTTATGCGGTATTTTTTATGCTCTAATTGAATAAATTGTTGAAATTTTAAATAATACTTAAATCATTTATGCCACATCAATGTGAAGGTATGCTAATTAAATCAAGGCGTTTGTGATAGATGAATGCGCTTAAGCCAGACTTCCTGCGGATCGCCATTGTCTGTTATTTTGTCTTCGCGACAAAAATTTGAAAGTATTATCAATACAGATATACCTCCTAACATAGACATGGACTTGAAAAATATTAGTGGCGTTTAAAAGCGCCATCAAAATTTTCCGTATGTACAACTAGCAAAAATTATATGAATTTTCATACGTAATATCGATAACGAAATAACATATGCTTGCACTTCCTTAAGCACTAGTGAGAGATTTCATAATTTTCGTATTAATTGCATGTTTTCGCGACATATAGGAATTTCTGCCATTAATAGCATTAGCTAATCTTTATGTTCAGTAATCGTGTCAAGAAAGTGCATTCCGTAGTAATATTTTGCTTTATTTTTCCCTTGAACATGAATTACACTGTTCAAGAGAAATGGTTGGTTCAAGTATATAGTTACGAAAGACCATATTGCACAGCGAAAGCTTTAAACGTTAAGAAAGAAATAGCATCCAAACATTTGAAAACTATGGGAATTATTCGAGCTTAGGAATATTGATGGCCATCTTTCGGTATACTCGACAGAATACCCGGCGCAAAAGATTTTTCATTTGAATTGATTTGAAGACAATGCACACACAGTCTTTCGCCACCAAGCCATCTTTAATTTTTGATATACAAAATCCCCTTTCACTTGCGGAATGCGATAGCCAAATGCCAAGAGGTATATAATAAAAAAATAGGAAAACTTTGTGCCTAACAATGGACAACAGTTAACACCAAATAAAGTTCCCTTCAAAAAAGCAAGAAACGCTGCTAGTTATATAGAACATATAATGCGAGGAAGGTAGATTGAAAGGGGTCTTCGGACTCAACTTCGTGGTCTGCCATAGACAGCACGGGCCGAAGGGGGCCAAGGCGGCTATAGAAACGCCAAGGGGCACAAGGGATGCCCATTCGGCAGGTTAGGCTACGTCCGTGTGTTCGTTAAAAGGTAAGTGAGTTCTGTTCTTTTAATAGTAACAGTCTGGGGAGTATCAGTGAGCTAAAAATATAGACCCCCGCTCACATCCCGTGAACTAGCTAGCTTAGCTATGGCACGTACGCACCATTCATAGGCCTCCATTACTCTTCCGGCGGCACTGCAAGGTTGCCCTAAACTTTATTTAAATAACAACTTTAGAGACCACACGTCATAGACTTACTACTTACTACATTGGTTAATTAAAGGTGGTGTAGAGTTATTCCACAAAAGTAAGCCCAACTACACCGCTACATAAAAGTAAGTCTGATCGACGCGCATACATGCACACGTTGTTACAAACGTTTTCAAGCAGCGGGGTAGGTTTCCTAAGGATAGCCAAGAAATAATATTATTATAAATTATACTTTAAAAGGCAGTCACAACATTTCCGCAAATGCACATACAAAATATAAAAAATCGTATATGGAGTTTTTACAAATTGATAATGGAAGATTTTTCACATATTAAAAGAAAAGAATTTTCTGTGGGTACAATAGCGGCAATATATCGAAAGTGTCATATATAGTAGTTTAGTTATGGGACTGCAATCATAAATAATTTCTAGTCTGAAAAACGACATTCAGTTGAGTTGATATTTTTCTTATGAGATTAGAGAAATGGTAGCCGCACAAAAAATAAAAACTCGCAGATATTATAGCAATATTTACAAATAAAAAATCAAAAATTATAGAGAATTGATGCCCAAATTTTATACAAAAAAATTCAGAAATTTTTCTATTATTAACCCTCGAAAACACTATTTATATATATTATCCAGGACGTAATAAATATTTGTTATTATAATAACTAAGTTTAAGGGGACACGAGCTTGCAGACAGTCAACAAAAAAAGTAACAGAAATTACTTTAGCGTATGTGGTGCCACCAAATGCTATTAACTGTTGTCTCTCTGCGTTTTTGACTCTGCTGCGTAACATTTTCTATAATCTTGCGTATGGGAGGGTTTTTTTTTTTGGTTTTCAGTTTTTGGCTCCCAAACGCGTTCACACATCCACTGACATATGTACCATAAACACATAGAGGGCATTTAAAATATCGCAAAATGATAAATGCCTCAAAAGGCAGCATATGTCGATAGTGACCGTATATGGCCTTCCAAGCTTTTAATAATTTGAGGTAGACTGTAACAATAGAAGAAAGAACGAGCTGATAGATTTTTTCTATTCTTTTCATATTTAGCGAGAGTAATTTGCGGCAACTGTGCACTGTTTAGAACACAGTTTTTATGATGAAAAGCCAAAGAAATATGGCATTTCCTTTAAAGCGCTTAAATTATGAAAATAATAATATTAATTCAAATATTAAAAGATTGATATTAAAATTTCTTTTTGTCCAATTTATATAGAGGCATCCACTTTTCCGCTACTTATTTTTTATTTTGAGGTTATATCCTAATAATAATCATTTTGGTTTCTTGTAAAAAGTTTGCATTTTAACAATAGAACCCTACCAAGGTTAGCTTCAGTCCACAAGTAGGTTTAGTTGAGTAAGAGCACCTTTATGACCTTTACATCTCGACGAGCAACTGAATGTCTTCTGAAAAAATTCTAAACTAAATGCATTTCACAATTTCCCCAAGCTAACAAGGCACACAAGTGCAAGAAGAGAGAAAAATATTACACTCCTATTTGCTTTTCTTCTATAACACAATTCTTTAAGATATTGTGTTATTTTTGAACTTATAAAAATTTTATAATTATTTTCCGGAACGACGATAAACAAAGTCTTGAAAAGTGCTCAAAGGCTTTTAGTCTGGTTTTTAAACAAGTACAGAATATTAGCTTAGTATGGTCGTAGCAGGATGCCCGACAGATGAAACAATTTCGTTTATTAAAAACACTACGGAGCGAACAGTTAACTTATCGGGTGAGAATGCTTTTCCGACGAAAATCGTCATTTTCCGAACACGAATTTTAGTAAAAACATGGAAAAACAGTCGACCTTAGCGTGGTGGAATATTGTTCAAGACTAGAACATGTGCCTCCCTACGTTATGTTAGAAATAGTAAACGAAAATATTTACTCGCTACGAATTGCCACGAATTTCCTTTTTATGTTCTTGTCCATGTGGAACTTGCCGATGTTTCCCAAGCATTCGTTTGTTTTTTACATTATCCCTGTGGCCATATAACACCATTAACACCGCTAATTCATTTGATAGCGTTATAATAAGATTTTAATGAACTAATATCGACAGATGAAAGGATAATTTCTTACAGTTATAGGGCCCATTTCACATAGACTTACTATCTTGTAGATGTATAAGTGATTTCATTTGCGGATTCAACCTATACGATTTAATCAAGTTTATCGGAACTATACTAACATGTTAAACCTGCCCTACAGTATTTTACATTCTTCATATTTTAACTATTTTATATAAAACTACGGGCCTCCACGCGGTTCTTGGTTATTCTTTGATCGAAAGACGAGGATACTATTAAAAAATACTCCAATACGGACTTACGACGATTTTGTTTTCAGACCGATGACGGCAGAGTGCTTTGGTGTATCTTTTATTAGTGACGGATCTTTAATACGAAGTTCTTGCGACGCAGGCAGCAGCCAAGAGAGAAAGAGAGAGGGAGAGAGAGAGAGAGAGCTCATGTGAAAATTGGAGAAGGTAAACTCGAAATTTGAAGAACGACTCACTTATAGTCCTGCTTTCGATCAATATTGGATTGTCTTTACCAATCAGCCAATCAAAATTTATATTCGAAGCCAAATAATCTTATTTCAAATACCTTATGTTATTCCGTTACATTTAAACTATCTTACCATACGTAAAACAAAGAAGGAGAACGCTTACAAACTAATTGTGGTACCACAACGAATTTATGAGTTTGGCTCTCGGAATGCAATATTACTTTTAGGTATGATCTTTGGATCTGTGTGTGTTAGTGAGTCAAAAATGCATTTTTGTCCGGTTTCTACTGACAATCTAAAATATACTAATTTGGAGAGTTTCAATAACACATACGCGTGCGATTAGCGAACAACGGAAATAGCATACAAATGCACTGTAGAGTGATCTGCAAATAAATGGGGAGCCTAGAGAGCAAACAAATGGTTTTACAAACATAACATGAGTAAATAGAGACAAGCTCAGATAATGTGATGGACGGATAGATTTACTAGCGGGCGTAAGGATTGATTAGGCCGACGTCCAGGTACGTTAACGGATAAGGCGGCAGAAAGACAGATAGAGTCAATTTATGACTCGGACACTTGGTAGTTAGTAGCAGAATGATAAAAAACAAATAAGAAAAACAGTTAAGAAAATTGTGTGAGGTTGCGCGTCCAAATATATTATACCCGTCAGCTTCATCTCGACAAATCTCGAGAAATTAAAATTTCTATACTCAACAATGCTTGGTGGGCTTGGCCGACTTTTGCGATTTCTATTGTATACACGTGGAAGCTTTCTTTACTTATCTGCTGTAGATTATGAGTAATGGGCGTGTTTTTCATTTGATTATGCCCACATACGTTCAAGAACCAATGTTCCAATGCCGTTGTCATATCTGAAGTCAATATTTTCAGTTTTCCAAGCCCGTCGTAGAAATCATATAGACAGACAGACAAACGGAAAAATAGACAGGATGAGATACTTAACCCAATTAAGGATTTGATATATACTTTACGGGGTGTTGCAAACGTTTTGACAAGGTGAATATGTCCCCACCCTTGGTAGTGCATATGAAATTACTCTTAAATAATTAAGCAAAAACCTAGCAAGTTCAGCAGACAGTTCAAAATAATTGTTGAAAAAGCCCTGTCATTGCTCGCGATCGTGTGCCTTTTAAAGGAAATATTACAAAGCTTTTAATGGAAACTCGTTAATATTTGTTTAATTTTTCATATCCACCAGTGCAAGAGGTTGGAAGTAAATACATTCATTTTGTTAAAACGTTCGCAACGCCCAGAAGAGAGCTTCAAAAATGTTATAAAGCATATACGTTCTCAATAAGAATCGAATTCTGAACTGATATAGGCTTGCCTAGATTGGTGGGTCGATAGGTGGTAGGCGCATTAGAAATTCGGCCATAGGCGAATATAATTTTTTGGCTTCTTTTTTTGTTTATTGGAAAAAATTGTTTTCGCAAAATACTCTCGCTTATTACGGGCAATGGCCTTGGGTAGAGACTATAAAAGAAGAAGGTTTAAGACAGTGTACGCTTAAGAGGGGGAACGGTGGGAGATACTTAAACGTATGTTTTACAATAAAACGAGAAAACTTCAGTGAAAAATACTTACAATAGATATGAACAAATTGCACTTGTTGTAAACTAACATTTTTCAATTTTTCCGCCCACACACACACGCACGCACAGGCAAACAATGGACTACAGGCGCAAAAAAAACTCTTAACGAAAAGTAGAACTAAAAAAAAATGAAATTTTTGAAAAAAAAAATCGCTAGAGAAAAAAATCTCCTCAAATGTTTTAGATTTCGATACCGCATGATATCCTCACTGCATAGCCGGACGATATACGATTCACAAACGCATACAAACATCAAATGTATACCGTTTTCCTAGCGTCACTTTTTATGTGAATTGTGAAAAGAAAGAATTGAAAAACATAAAAAAGCACAAGAAAAAGAAGAAAAAAGTTTTTGAAAAAAAAAAAAACATAAAAAGCACTGAAATGATACTATGCTCATAGACACACGCACCCTATAGAACGCAAAAATATAGAGAAAATTCCAATTTGTCAAGGAATTTGTTCAATTTCAGTTTTTACATTTTGGTTTATAGCATTTTAACTTTGCGAAATGTTACCACAAAGTACAAACGCGCACATACACATATGCACGCACAAGCATAAGCACACACTTTGTTATGTTTTTTTTTTGTTTTGGGTTTCATGAGCTTAAGGGTTAACTCAAGCCACCCTCACGCCTGAACCGCCCATTGAATTCTCTTCTAGATTTTCTATTATTTTTAACAGCAGATTTGTGTTGCTTTCTGCGCATATAAGTGTTTATGCATGTGTGTGCGTGTTTGTGTGTGCGTGCCAGTGTCCTTGCATACCAATGCAATACAAACATGCTGACATTTTGGTGGCACACATGCACATCTCAACACACACATCTGAAGAATGTGTAATTTCTATTGTCACCAGCTATTAATCATAGCAAAGCAATTAAAATTTCAAGAAATTAAAAAATAAAATAAGTAAACAAACATGAAAGTGACAAAAAAAGAAACGAGAGAAAACAATAAATAAAGAAAAATAATTAAATAACCATAAAAAGCCAAATGCATACATTCGCAATTATGCGAATCTATAAAACAAAACAATATCATCGTCGGTTAAGAATAAAACTCGCGATGATGATATATTAGTCCAAGCGCTTCGTTCATCATCATGTTCCGTTATTCAGTTCCGATTACCTTGTAAAGTACATATATTCTTAATCTGTGAAATATGCTAGACCTTTGTTTACAAAAGTATACGTAATCTGGAATTGTTGGAAAAAAGGCAGAAATGTTTAACTAAGAAAAATTCTTGAATAGCGTCTGATTTTTTTCACTAGATTTGACATTAGCATCGACTGTAGATAATAAGTTTCAATTTTTTAACCATCGAAGTTATTTGTTCTTAGAGATCGTGCAAACTTTTCGGCAGTGTACGTTATTTAATTTGAATTTATTTATTTTATAATTATAATTTTTCCATAATTAAACTATAATTCAGTTGTTAAGGTCATCAGTCTTTTAAAACACCAGTAAAAAAACCTATGATGAATAAACGAGCATTACCCTAAGTACTTATAGATTATCAATTTGGTTAAGTTTTGCTTGAAGAGATTAACGCCGCTACCAGCAGCTCTAAGATTTCGTGGGAGATTGTTCCAACAACAAACGCAGTGTACAAGCAATTACTCTGCAACGACTGAGCCCGCTAAAAGACGACATGGGTGTTCCTACTACACATGTTAACCTGAAACCATCCGTTAAGTAAGCGGGGTGGATAGTAATCTTCAAAAGAGAATTTTTGCAAAAGTTCAAGTATAAACGTATATATGATCTCTGGGAGCGATATTGTAGATAAAGTGCACATTCTATGAATGGCTGCTTTTAATTTAGTGAAGTTACATTAAGAATATCCTCTAAACACTTCAGTATAGTAGTTTACATGTGACGTTAGTACCTTTGCGTTTATATTATTCATATGGCGGCCATTAATTTGCTATCGAGTAATATTCCAAAACAAACGACACTCTCTATGAATTCAATACGCGTACCATGTACTTCAATATTAAGGTTGGCGAAATTATGTCCAGAACGACTGTTAAGAACGACTTTTAAGTTGTTTGCGCATATGGAGAGATAATTGTTCAGCATCAAATTATTAATTATTAATTAAGGTTGGCATTAATTTATTTTAATTTCAAAAAAATCATAGCTTAAGAGAATGAAAATATCGTCAGCGCATTCAAAATAATTGCTCCTACCAGTCTCTACTAAGTCCTACTTATGTATGCTTTATGTGTTCTTTAATCCACATATTTGTACTTACCATCGAAGAACTCGGTGCAATCGGTGCTTCCGAGCATTGTACAACTTACACCTGCTACTTGCTTGATTTTGACGGTAGTAATCTAGGGAAGATTATCTCGTCCTTTTGTAAACTGCCCAAACTGCCTTTTTCTTCATATCTACTGCTATTTTTATACCCATCACCGAAGGCTGGGGGGTGTATTCATTTTGTCACAATGTTTGCAACGCCCAGAAGGAAGCATCAGAAACGTCGCAAAGTATACATAATCGTGATCAGCATCGAATTCTAAATCGATTTGAGAATGTCCATCTGTTCGCCTGTGTGTCTGTCCGTTTGGATAATGTCTGTTGCTAATATTTTCCTGGCCGCCGAAAAGGAAGCTATCGACTTCAAATTTGGTAGAAACATTATAAGATCTTGCACATTCTCCTAAACATTAAGATGTCGGCCTCAAATTTGATTGAAAGTTCTTGCACGCAGGTTGATATTGGAAATTGGTCTAATCTGAAGGACACTCCTGCCGTTAACTTAAGTTAAGAAAGAATACGTTTTCAATCGCAAAAAAAAAAATTACATTTTTGCTCATTACTTAAATTCTACAACGGATTTAACGATGAAAGTTTTCACATACATTTTGTGCGCGCACGCAGTACTAAAGAGTTTGTAAATTAAATTTTTTTTTGTTAAGATAAAAGTAAAGGGTGTAAAAAATTCGGGCATAGCCGTATATCAGCTTCCCACTAGAGAGAGTCTTTAAAGATTTCGCTTCCTTTTTTGGCCGCACGATGTCCCTCTACCCCTTCTCCCGATTATTTCAGCATTTGATGAAACTGACTGTAATTTCGTTATGCTGTTCAACCTGCACAGCTTCTAATAGTTCCAATTCCAAGTCCAAGCAATTTCCATAATTGCTAGTTGTGCTTATAAAGTTATTATATGTTGCGGAATGTTAACACGTTATTTCTTGTAACATTCGCTTTGTCGAAACGTTTACAGCGCCCGGAAGGAAGCATCAGAAACCTCACAAGGTATATATATGCCTGAACAGCATCAAATTCTAAATCGATTTAAGCATATCCATCTGTCCGTTTGTGTGTCTGTGCGTCTGTCTAATGTCTGTTGCAAACATTCTTCTGGTCGTCAACAAAGAAACCATCGACTTCAAATTTGGCAGAAATATTACAAGTTCCTACATGCAGATTGGTATTGAAAATTGGATGAATCGGTCGAAGGACACGCCCACAGCACCACGTAAACTAAGAAGACCTCTACTTTTCAAAAGGAATAAAAAATTGGTTTTCTGATCATTACTCATAAACTAAAGCAAATAAATGTACAAATATTTGAACGCATATTCTATGGGCGACGCTGTAGCATCTGTACAAAAATGGATAAAATTGGCCACACCTACCCAACATCATAGTGCATAAAATTTAATGTGTTTTTCAATACTTTCCTAAGGCTCAGAAGCAAGCTTCTAAACACCCACAAGGTATATAAATTTTTGGCCAGTTTCAAATTTTGAATGCACCTTAACATTTCCCTCTGTTCGTCTGCCCATCTGTCTGTCTGCGCAATTGTAGTATGCGTGGTAAACGTTCTCCCGTTAGTGAAAAGGAAGATATCGCCTACACAATTTGCAAAAGAATTTGGAAGTCACTTAAACTTTTCCAAGGATACGCCCAAATGCCCACACGTCTATGCAACAAAAACCTTTATTTTGAAAGTGGAAAAAAACAGCCGTGCCACTCCATATTATACAGCAAGAAAATGTAATTCTCTTAGCTTTTTTCTTTTTTAGTAGGTGATGGATGTAAAAGATGCGGTCACAGCCGAATATAATTTTCTTACTTGATAATATCTTATGTGCATATTATGCGGACCTGAGATTGGTACAGACAAAGTTGTTTTAATGAAAACCAATTCTTTTTTTGGCTATTAGAGAATTAGCAAAAATAAATTGCACTATTAGCCGAAGCTTTTTTCTAAAAGCCGATCAGATGCCAGTCTATAGCTATCGAATCCAGTATACTCGATCGCAATTTTTGCATTTGCCTTTATAACTGTCGACTATCGATTCGGTGTAATGAGTAACGAACTGATAACGGTCAATGAAGTGTGCACTTATCTTACTACCGAATGAAAAATCTTCCGATCATGAAACTGCTGCCGAGTGACTTGCTAAAACATAAAATAAAGTAAAATATCGTTACGAATCGCACCCATTTGATATTTATAGTTAATGGATATAAACACTACCTAACCTCATAATCACAGAAACTGCGAAATGTTGGTCAAAAGAAAAAGCAGTTTTTATTTACTTGTGCCATCAAATAAAAGAAAATAAACAATTTCTGGGAAACATTAAAAATCCAGAGAAATTTTAATTGATTTATTAAATACTTTGTTCAAATCGATTTTTAGTTCGTCTCCACTTGTTTTTAAGTTGCCTACCCTCTGATCAGCAACTGTTGAGTGTGGAATATGGCAGAATCCATCGTTTTTTGTTACATGAATGGAATATTTGTATTTTTTACGTAGTTAAGTTAAAATTAAACATGAATTTAAACCCGATAGCCTTAGATGCTAATGCTTTAAGACTTTAGTCTAAAAATTTATTTCTTTAGCCCAAATAATTATTATAATAATAGCAAATGTACTAACTTGCTCTACTTTATAATTAGACAAATTAAGTTTGTTTGCCTCCTCTTTTCATTTATTGGCATTTACATTGTTATTCAGAGAGCAACGATATCATATATTCCGTTGTACACGCAACGAAATCGATTCAATACCAATCGATTAATATAAAGCGACTCCAGGTAACATTCACGAAGACTTATTTTATCAAATGCGTAATTTTAGTAAAAACATATAAAATAATTGGGAACATTAACGGGTATTAAATAAGTTAAAGTGAACCCAAATAAACATTAAGCAAGTAGAAGCACTTATATACTTTGATCAGGGACATCTATTGGTGAAAATGAAAAAGTAATACGAAGAAAAAGCCTATTAAACATCTTTGGCAACTTATGGTGATACTGCTCCACTATATCCCAATTGTCGACTTTGGTTTCGACAGTGTCAAAGTGGTGATATCGATGTCAATGACAAAGAACGACGTGGAGGACCAAAAAAGTCCGAGGACAATGAGTCGCAAGTCTTACTACACGAGAACCCAGCATAAACTGTCAAAAAACATTCGTTGCCTGCCAGACAAAAAAAGGAGAATTTTCTGTGGCGTATTGCGACTGACCATGAAAAGTAGGTAGCATTTAGGTATAAGAAGCATGGGAATAAAGATAAATGTAGAGAATACAAGATTATTATGTATTTGCCTATGATGTCTTACTCAACAATAGGCATGTTGCTTGAAGATTCGAAACATGTTTATAAAGAGAAGGTATTTTTGAGTTTATGCCACACTTACGCTAAGAAAATGGTCGATTCAGAGGTACCTATACTTTCACGTGGAACTTAACGGACGAACAGGACAGACAAACCAAATGCCATTACAATTTACTTGGTCGTGGGTGAGGGATACGCCGGAGTAGTGCCGGACAATAATGCGGACAGATTTGTTGTTACTAAGGGAGCAAAACGCTTCCTCAAAATACATATACGGGATGTAGCAGTTCAGCGTTGGTTACTGTTGCTTAAAATGAAAAAATTCAATTCATTTCGAATCGTTTTCTAAAATTGAAACAAAATGAGTTGATGGTTTACATCAACGGCGTTAAAGAACCTATGATGCATGTGCAATAGCATCACATCAGCAACATGCCATTTTGTCTATGCAACTTACTGAAAATTGCTAGAAAGTATTCTTTTGTTTAACGTTATATATCGTAACGGAAACTACCCTTTTGCTGTTCTACCGCTTTGTTTCAAATCCTTTTGAGATTAACAGTCTTATTTTGGCGTTGGTGTTGTTCAACTATCATAAAATTTATGCTTGTGTTTGTCTGTCATTGTTTATCGTCACTTTGTATCAAATTCCGTATTCTGAATCAAAAATGACAGCAAAACTCTCCAGTAACAATTTTGTGCTAAGCCAGGTTTGTCAGCTTATGAAAATCACAAGTTGAAGTGTCAAAAAAAGAATGTATATTGTTACGGGGATGGCTTTTATGGCAAAGTGTGGCTTCGTACTGGATATAAAAAGACAACTGTTACAATACACTAATGTGACCTTGCCATTCGCTGTGGGATACGACCGACAAGCCGAAGTGTTACAAGTTGTAGTACAACGACAACAGAAGATCTCTTCAAACTCCGAAGGGTACCTGTGGGCCACAGGTACCCGAGAGCTAAAGCTAAGCAAAACATGGGTTGTCGAGCCGAATAAAGAATGTACAAAAGACATAATCATTATTGGAAACGCGGTTGTCTCACCGGTCAACAATTTAACACCAGTTTGTGTATTAAAACCAACCAGCGTTACAACAAAAGTTCACAAAGGGGACATAATAGGGCAATGCCAAACAGCCGAATACGTGATAAATCATCAAACCGAAATAGATTTTGTATGGGTTATAGGAAACTGGATGAGGTGACCAAGAAGGATAGCTAGCCTTTGCCTAGGATCGATGACACCTTAGACACATTGCCGGATTCGCAATGGTTTTCAACCTTAGATTTGAAGTATGCGTACCGGCAGTTGGAGGTCGCCGAGCATGACAAGGAAAAGACCGCGTTTTCCGCTGGCGATGGCTTATATCAGTTTACCGTAATGCCATTTGGATTATACAATGCGCCTGCTCCATTTGAGCGCCTAATGGACTACGTGCTACAAGGGCTGCACTGGAAGACATGCCTGATGCATTTGGATGTCATTATTGTCATGGGCAAAGATTTCAAGGAACACCAAAAAAATCTGGCAGATATTTATCATCGATTACGGGCAGCAGGTTTAAAATTGAGTATAGAAAAATGTATGTTCTTTGCGAAAGAAGTGACATATCTTCGGCACAAGGCCTCCACGACTGGGATTCCCACGGATGAAGATAAAATCAGAGCAGTAAAAGAATGGCCACGACAATATAATTTGTATGAAGTTCGCAGTTTCCCAGGACTTTACACATATTGATGGTAACGAAAAGGTAATAGCATATCGCCTATTCAAATCCGGGAGGAATTATTGTGTTACGCGGCGAGAACTACTGGCAATAACGCAAGCACTTCTGCAAACATCTGTATGGGCAACAATTTCACCTAAGATCATGTTGCTCTGAGATCAACTTCAAAGAACCAGAAGGACAATTGGCCATTAGGATTTAAAAACTGGGATGGCAACGCGGATGCTATGTCCAGACGTCCATGCCACCCGCACTGCAAACGCTGCGTAAGGAATGAGAATAAAGGAGGTGTCGCCATCTGCCGGACTATTGTGGATTTCAACGGAAACTTTTCAAAAGAAGACATGCGCAGAGCTCAAATCGCCGACGAAGATTTAAACGCAGTATTAGAGGCCATAGAAAAAGAGGAGCGTCCCACCTGGGAAGAGATTGCAAGAGAAAGTTCGACTACGAAGGCGTATTGGGCTCAGTGTCAAAGCCACATCGTTTAAGATGGAAAGATCAAGGAAAGTTTCTATTGGGTGGGCATCAAGGATTTCGTAGCTGCATAGATTCGCAGCTGCGATCGCTGTAGAAAATCGAAAGGCCCGAAAAGTAAGCCGCGAGGGCGCTTGCATTAGTATAAAGTGGGTGCACCTTTCGGAAGGATTGCAATGGATATTGCTGGACCATTTCCAGCGAGCATTGCAGGAAATAAATATGTACTGCTAGTCATTGATTTCTTCAGTAAAAGGTCAGAAGTATACCCCACAGTTAACCAAGAAGCAAACGCAACGGCCAAAGTATATCAATAATTGGATTACGCGGTTTGGAGCCCCCATCGGGCTGCATCAGACCAAGGTCGAAACTTCGAATCTTCGATCTTCAGTCCGACGGAATGGTCGAAAGGTTTAATCGAACGCTCCAAGAACATCTGCGAAAATTGACCAGTGACAATCAGCAGGACTGGGATGAACACATACCAATCTTTTTAATGTCATACAGATCAGCAGTGCACGACACCACTGCTCTACCCCCGGCAAAATTTTGTTCCCGTCTAACCTGAGGCTACCTGTAGACTTGAAATTCAATACGCTTGCTAATGTCCAAAGGACCGAGGCGGAATATTTTGCTAGATTGAGAATGATATTGGATAACATGCACCGACAGGTTCGAAATAGAATGCAAATCTTAAGTGACAGGATGAAAGCAAGACACAATCTGAGGGGTGACGCCCAAGGATTTAAGGAAAGGGGTTCAGTCTTATTGTACAATCCTTTACGAAAAAATGTATGTCACCAAAACTGCGATGTAACTGGGAAGATCCGTGCAAAATCATCACAAGGATACATGATGTGGTGTATTGAATACGAAAACATCCCGGAGGCAGAACTAGATTCAAAGTGGTACACCGGAAAGATTAAGTGAAGTTAGTGTTACGGAAATAAATTTCCTAGACAGGGAAAAACCAACTGCACATTCACGGCGCGCCAGGCCGACGAAAAAGGTTAGCGGAAAAGCAGGTTAACGTATTAAAAATGAAACAATGAACTTAGCTAATAGTAATATGCTTGTAAAAATGTATATAAATAAAGTATTTGCGGAAGGCAGAGTCAGTAGAAAAAGATTATTTGAGATGAGCAGCCGAGAATATTGCCAAAAATAAATTGTGATTTATCCTACTCTTAAGGACTATGGTAAATAAAAGAATCTTAGGGTGTATTTCTCTTGAAACGAATATCCACGATCTAGAGGTACGAGTCCTATCTTAGAAAAGCGAAATTCGTAACAATATATACACGGCTATGCAAAGAAACAAAAATATTAGCAAAATAGAACAAATTGGAGGTAAATTATTAATCTATAATTTGAAATAAATATTACTTTAAGTCATTGTCTAAATCAACTGAGATGCAGGGCTTCTTTGCATTGACATCTTTTTTTACTTATTTTTAAGTTTTTTAAAGTGAACATTTTGATATATTTACATTTTGTTAGTCGTTGAGACATTTTTACTTTTTTTAACTAAGTTGTTGAAATATTTACATTTTTTAATGAAGTTTTTGAAACGTACCTATGATGAAGCAAATATTTCATTTTATATTGATTGCAATATGTTTATATAATTTGTTATTATTTTTATTCCTTCTCTTTTGATGTCGGTTGGACTGCTGCTGGTGGCAGCTTCGCCCACAGAATCAGCTCATTCTGAGTTCATTGCGCAATTAATTATTCTTTACGTAACAATATTTTGCAGAATTTTTAAGGCGATAGTTCAAAAGTCTTCCCTTGAATGAGCATCTAAACATTGATTTGGGGAGTCCACAGTAGGAAAGGATCGTTGCTATCCCTCAAATGTTTCCACAATCTAATGGTTTTGATGAATAAACAAATGAGTAAAGAAAAAGTTTTTTATACTCCTAGCTTTTCTTATTTCTACAAAATGACATGAAAACATTGTAATTATTTTATTAACTTCTTTTCTGTAATTTCTTCAAATTTTTTAAAATTTTGTCTTTACGTTGTTGCTATATTATTATAAAAATAACGCACAGTGACCTTCTGAAAAGTAGATCACAAACATATCTCTGTTTAGTAGTTTAGTAGTCTCCACGCTCATGAGTAAACGTCAAAGTAAGATAACAAAAACAGTCGCTCAGCTGCTTGGTAAAAACATATGATTTGTGATCTGTTAGTGATTTTGCGCAGAAGCTTCAAGTTCGCAGTTTTTTTTTCTAATTACAATTCTTAGAATTTCTTTTTACAAATTATATACTGGGGCTTATGTACCCTTTTTACAAGCAAGTTACCTAACTTCAGTCTGGCATTTTTGTGCCAATCGCTTTTTCCGTAGAATGTTCTGAGAGTTATCAATTTTCCCAATTTTCGGATAAACTAATTAAAACTTCAAAAGCGCCACTTTAGTTAGTATTCATTTGACATAAATTGACTTTCACTCACGCAAACTTCACGCCAAATTTTCACATAAAAAGGAAAGCTTGTCGCCCAAAGACTTTCGCACCAAACCTTCAAACAAAAAACCAATTAGCATCAAAAAATTTAACACCAAGCCGCAAAACCTTCATACCAAACCTTCACACCAAATCTTTACATCAAAAGACGTTCGTGCCAAACTTTCACATCAAAAAAGCCTAATACCACCCATCCTTATACCAAACTATCACGGCAAAAAACTGTCCTACTAAAACTTTCACACTAAAAAAACATCAATTCGCACAACCTGCACCTACCTACTAAGCTTTACAAGAAATCTTCAGATCAAAAAGGCTTCAAGCCAAAAAACTTTAACGTCAAACCTTCACGCCATCACATTAGCCTTTCACACAAAAGACAATCACACTAGAAAACTTGAATGCCAAACCACCAAATCAAAGATAGCTTTGAACCAAACCTTGACATTGAAAACCCTTTTGACGGGTATACTTAATGCTTATCTTCTACTATATATATCTATGGGAGATTATAATTACCACTAAAAAAAGAGAAAAAAATTGCGCAAACCATTTTCTAACTGCTTCGTAACTTACTGCATTTTCATTCCAAGCCAATTTAATCATTTCCGTGGATAAAGCTGCATTTTTTTCCTGATTAATCCAGCTAGAAACGTTCCGCGTTCACGTAGTGCCCTAAACGACATCCAGCTCTTTAAACGTTGCTATATACTGAATGACAATTTGTAAATAAATCAAAATTATATTGTTCAGATGTCAATGTCTACATTATCTATATCCGATATTTCAGTTAAATTGAACACGTCAGGTACGTTTTATGAAGCAATCAATTTCGTACTCAATTTTAATTTAATTTTATGTTAGACTTACATTCGTTTTAAGTAATAAACAAATAAATAAATAATATGGCAAATGGGTTTACCATTTGCGGCTTATTTACGGCCCTTTACCAACAGCAAAAGCCCGAAAGGATAGTATATTTTTTTAAACTTCGGTTACTCTGACATTTTGTTTGATATTTTACAATTCCATTTATTCTAGAAATTGAAAAGATAAAAGACATGGGCACGAACACTTTAAATCTTGGAGATCAATTTCCCAATTTTCAAGGTAAAGTTGATTTCTACAAATGGATGGGCGAATCGTAAGTATATTTCTTTTGGGGTATATATATAATATTTATTAAATGCGGCTTCAGTTAGGCCATACTGTTTTCTCATCCTGCTGATTATACTTTTGCCTAAAGGGTGGTCCCCGAAACGGTTTTGTTACAGTCACAGCAGCTAATATTTAATATTAGTAAAGATTCCATGAATTGTTCGTATTTTTGTAGTCATTACGGAAGACATTGTTTTTTTGTTCGTAAAGTTCTATATAAAAGCTAGGAATTTAAGATATTTCTTAAATGATTGATGAGCCGGGAGGTAACGATAGCTGTGTAGACAGGATGTAAGGAGTTTTTGCAGTGCTTGCTTACTACGGGAATTTTTGTTCTTTCCGTTACAGTTGGTTTTTTATGCGCTGTGGGGTGTCGGACTTCAACCAGCATGCTCTTTTTTTATACGAACTGCAACTACCATGCTCTACTTTTACACGAACAGTAACTAGCATGCTCTATTTTTAAACGAACTGCAACTGGCACGCTTTATTTTTATACGAACTGCAACTAGCATGCTTTATAGAGCATTATTGTCTTTTAAGGACAATACGTGCATTCATTTACGTTAACTTACTATATTTTGTTACATACCGTTGAGCAAACTTAACGTTGATTGTTTTATATTCGATATGGGCTTTCGTCGTAACAAGCCACAAATTAGAAGGCTTTGTTTTCACGAAAGCCGGTGTATATAGTGCGGTCTAACAAATAGATCTTTATGATCCGAATACCCTGTAGTTAATTTACTAAGGATCATGTTTTATCATAAAATATTAAAAGTTAAACCTTTTGAGCGCATATAGACCTATTTGTCATTAAAACCCTTATATGGGTTAGGATTCACAAATAGACCTAGATGGTCCACATTCGGTAAAGGTTAATTATGATATGAAATGAAATTAATATTTTCGAAGAAATTTCCTTATGAAGAATATGTAGATAGAAGAGAAGAAATCAGTCTTGATAAACTATAAACACTGACCAAGAACTTAAGCAAAACCCAGAAGCAAACGACACAGAAAACAAGTAAGAAAATTAAATTCGGTCGCCGTTATCCTAAAAAATACAAAAGAAGTAAAAGAACAACATTTTCATGCCGGATAATATGGAGTGAGCACGGCTATTTTTTCTATTTTCACACTAAAAGTTATTGTCGTATAGGCATGTGGATATTGTAGGTGTGTCCTTTGAAAAGTTTAGGTCAATTCTTGTGCAGATTTACAGGCGACATCTTCATTTGCGCTAATGGGAGAACATTTAGAATAAATACTACAAAGTTGCGCAAACAGACAGATGGACAAACGAATAAGCGGACAGGTTTAGATGCATTCCAAACTTAAAACTGGCCAAGAATTTATATACTTTCTAGGGTTTTTGAAGCTTGTTTCCTCACGAGATAAAAGTATTGAAAAACAATTTAATTTTGATACACTAAAATATTGGGTCAATTTTTTCTATTTTTGTGCAGATGCTACAGCGTCGCCCATAGAATATGCGTTCAAATATTTGCACATTTATTTGCTTTAGTTTATGAGTAATGATCAGAAAAACAATTTTTTATTCCTTTTGAAAAGTAGAGGTCTTCTTAGTTTACGTGGTGCTGTGGGCGTGTCCTTCGACCGATTCATCCAATTTTCAATACCAATCTGCATGTAGGAACTTGTAATATTTCTGCCAAATTTGAAGTCGATGGTTTCTTTGTTGACGACCAGAAGAATGTTTGCAACAGACATTAGACAGACGCACAAACACACAAACGGACAGATGGATATGCTTAAATCGATTTAGAATTTGATGCTGTTCAGGCATATATATACCTTGTGAGGTTTCTGATGCTTCCTTCCGGGCGCTGTAAACGTTTCGACAAAGCGAATGTTACAAGAAATAACGTGTTAACATTCCGCAACATATAATAACTTTATAAGCACAACTAGCAATTATGGAAATTGCTTGGACTTGGAATTGGAACTATTAGAAGCTGTGCAGGTTGAACAGCATAACGAAATTACAGTCAGTTTCATCAAATGCTGAAATAATCGGGAGAAGGGGTAGAGGGACATCGTGCGGCCAAAAAAGGAAGCGAAATCTTTAAAGACTCTCTCTAGTGGGAAGCTGATATACGGCTATGCCCGAATTTTTTACACCCTTTACTTTTATCTTAACAAAAAAAAATTTAATTTACAAACTCTTTAGTACTGCGTGCGCGCACAAAATGTATGTGAAAACTTTCATCGTTAAATCCGTTGTAGAATTTAAGTAATGAGCAAAAATGTAATTTTTTTTTTTGCGATTGAAAACGTATTCTTTCTTAACTTAAGTTAACGGCAGGAGTGTCCTTCAGATTAGACCAATTTCCAATATCAACCTGCGTGCAAGAACTTTCAATCAAATTTGAGGCCGACATTTTAATGTTTAGGAGAATGTGCAAGATCTTATAATGTTTCTACCAAATTTGAAGTCGATAGCTTCCTTTTCGGCGGCCAGGAAAATATTAGCAACAGACATTATCCAAACGGACAGACACACAGGCGAACAGATGGACATTCTCAAATCGATTTAGAATTCGATGCTGATCAAGATTATGTATACTTTGCGAAGTTTCTGATGCTTCCTTCTGGGCGTTGCAAACATTGTGACAAAATGAATACCCCCCCATCCTTCGGTGATGGGTATAAAAATAGCAGTAGATATGAAGAAGAAGGCAATTTGGGCAGTTTACAAAAGGACGAGATAATCTTCCCTAGATTACTACCGTCAAAATCAAGCAAGTAGCAGGTGTAAGATGTACAATGCTCGGAAGCACCGAATGCTAATCGCAAAAATTATAATAACATCATCACGTTTATTTTACGAAAATAAAAAATTCTAGATAACATATTGTTCTACTTTTAATCACTATTTTTTCAAACATTTAACAATGATTTAACATAACATTTACAAAAAGTTGCAACAATATTCAGTATAGGAGAAAAACACACGACCGCGACTGAGAGGGCTGTAAAATCAAATATTCGAATTGTTTTCTCACGTATTCTATTAGCCAAATGTAGATCCCGATAAAAGTTTCGGTTTTATTTTGATGAAACAGATGTTTAAAGGGAATTGAACATATGTTGAGAAATAACGAACATTTGATTTCAAAATTTTATGAGCTTTTTAATAGGCCGGATATCCTCACGTTGCAGCAAGTGTTTTGAAACTTTTTGATAAAAATTACGAAAATAATAATAAGTGGATTGCTCAATATGTTCAATATGCTCAAGTGATCCGCAATTCTTGTCAATAACTCTCGCTACTTATTACATAACTACTTACTGTATATATTATAAAAAATAAGATTGAATGCTTGGGGAAAATATTAGGTTATATAAAAAGTTTTTGCGGCTTTTTTCGCGAGACGGTGTTAA
>CCAG010012140.1:0-69050 GCA_001077435.1 Glossina morsitans morsitans
CCTTTTGAAAGTAGAGGTCTTCTTAGTTTACGTGGTGCTGTGGGCGTGTCCTTCGACCGATTCATCCAATTTTCAATACCAATCTGCATGTAGGAACTTGTAATATTTCTGCCAAATTTGAAGTCGATGGTTTCTTTGTTGACGACCAGAAGAATGTTTGCAACAGACATTAGACAGACGCACAGACACACAAACGGACAGATGGATATGCTTAAATCGATTTAGAATTTGATGCTGTTCAGGCATATATATACCTTGTGAGGTTTCTGATGCTTCCTTCCGGGCGCTGTAAACGTTTCGACAAAGCGAATGTTACAAGAAATAACGTGTTAACATTCCGCAACATATAATAACTTTATAAGCACAACTAGCAATTATGGAAATTGCTTGGACTTGGAATTGGAACTATTAGAAGCTGTGCAGGTTGAACAGCATAACGAAATTACAGTCAGTTTCATCAAATGCTGAAATAATCGGGAGAAGGGGTAGAGGGACATCGTGCGGCCAAAAAAGGAAGCGAAATCTTTAAAGACTCTCTATAGTGGGAAGCGGATATACGGCTATGCCCGAATTTTTTACACCCTTCACTTTTATCTTAACAAAAAAAAATTTAATTTACAAACTCTTTAGTACTGCGTGCGCGCACAAAATGTATGTGAAAACTTTCATCGTTAAATCCGTTGTAGAATTTAAGTAATGAGCAAAAATGTAATTTTTTTTTTTGCGATTGAAAACGTATTCTTTCTTAACTTAAGTTAACGGCAGGAGTGTCCTTCAGATTAGACCAATTTCCAATATCAACCTGCGTGCAAGAACTTTCAATCAAATTTGAGGCCGACATTTTAATGTTTAGGAGAATGTGCAAGATCTTATAATGTTTCTACCAAATTTGAAGTCGATAGCTTCCTTTTCGGCGGCCAGGAAAATATTAGCAACAGACATTATCCAAACGGACAGACACACAGGCGAACAGATGGACATTCTCAAATCGATTTAGAATTCGATGCTGATCACGATTATGTATACTTTGCGACGTTTCTGATGCTTCCTTCTGGGCGTTGCAAACATTGTGACAAAATGAATACACCCCCCAGCCTTCGGTGATGGGTATAAAAATAGCAGTAGATATGAAGAAAACGGCAATTTAGGCAGTTTACAAAAGGACTTAACATAGCATTTACAAAAAGTTGCAACAATATTCAGTATAGGAGAAAAACACACGACCGCGACTGAGAGGGACTGTAAAATCAAATATTCGAATTGTTTTCTCACGTATTCTATTAGCCAAATGTAGATCCCGATAAAAGTTTCGGTTTTATTTTGATGAAACAGATGTTTAAAGGGAATTGAACATATGTTGAGAAATAACGAACATTTGATTTCAAAATTTTATGAGCTTTTTAATAGGCCGGATATCCTCACGTTGCAGCAAGTGTTTTGAAACTTTTTGATAAAAATTACGAAAATAATAATAAGTGGATTGCTCAATATGTTCAATATGCTCAAGTGATCCGCAATTCTTGTCAATAACTCTCGCTACTTATTACATAACTACTTACTGTATATATTATAAAAAATAAGATTGAATGCTTGGGGAAAATATTAGGTTATATAAAAAGTTTTTGCGGCTTTTTTCGCGAGACGGTGTTAATGCTTATGTATCGGGCAACACTCACCTGATTGTCTTAAAGGAACATGTGCTTAAAAGCCGACTTTTCAGTTCACATTTTTAGGAAGATAGTTTTCTAATTCTTTGCTCCTTTAAAAAATTATATTGCTTTCAAGGTAAGTGAAATATCTGAAGAAATGCGCTATGTGATCCTTTTTTATTACAACAAAGGTAAAGCATGCAAAAACATGTCGAAAAATTTGTGAAGTATACGGTGGGAACGCTGTGGGTGAACGAAGAACCCAGGAGTGGTTTGCTTGATTCCGTTCCGGAACTGATGCAACAAGACCGATACGTAAACCGTCAGGAATAGGGGATTCACTAAGCATCTACCACATGACAATTTGGAAACATTTGAAAAGAGCAGGCTACAAAAAACGGCAAGGAGTTTTTAGATGATCCATTACATTATCAGATTTGTTGTCGCTAGCTAGTATATATCGAGCAGCACTAATTAGATTGACGCCGGACTGACGTGCGATTGGAAGGTGACATTTCAGTCCATTTCAGTCCATTTCCATGGCGATGTCTGCAATCAAGCTAACCGTAAACTTTGTTTAGGTTCAGAGGAACACCTTGGTATTCACATTGGAGCGTTTCTACCTAGCGCAGTGTTGTTAATTTCCTGAATTCTAGAAGCGAAGGAAATTTATATTTCATCAAACGCATGACTAATTATGCAAACATGACTATTTATAAAAGATATGGTAATAGATTTATATCTTTTGCGTAAAATTAAAACTCTCTTGTTGGTCAAATACCACAAAAATTTGATTTATTGAATTTTTAGAAGTGAGTCGTTACTGTAACGTAACGAAATCGATCCATTTCCCTACTAGCGATGGGAAACGTGTAAAATACGAGAGAGTCGTT
Source organism: Glossina morsitans morsitans (assembly GCA_001077435.1). NCBI lineage: Eukaryota > Metazoa > Arthropoda > Insecta > Diptera > Glossinidae > Glossina > Glossina morsitans. Next base: position 2,543 of record CCAG010012140.1, read on the forward strand.
CAGAAAAGTTCTAGAAATAATAACCTAGTAAAATAAGAAAAGGAAAACTCAGAACAGAGTTGAGCGGGCACACGATAATAAGCCAAATATATGCTTAAACTCAACTATAAAATGCTAAAAGTACATCCTAGGAAACGCTTTACGTGTTCAGAAATATGCACCCGCCTGGCAGCACTGTAAGCATTGCGCATAATAGTTTTAGCAGTACGACTTCTAGGGCATAAAACATAGGGCTGTAACAGTGCCTAGGTCAGTTTATATTTAATCCGTTTACGTGGATAAATGTTATTAGAATAAATTCTCTGCGAAATTCCCGACATTTTACAATATATACGGTCTATATTATCATATCATATGTATGTATATATATATATGTATATATATATACCCCTAAGCCCTTAAGCTGTTCAACAATCGCTATTCTATTCTTAATAATGAAAATATTGTATCCAGGAAGATGGCATTCAGTATTACCAAAAAACCTTCGTTTTGGTTGAATTAATGAATAACGAGTTCTCAGATGGCCATTGCAAAAGACGCCTATGGGTATAATTAATATTTGATTCATCACAATTACTCCGATCCATATCAAATAAGGGATATATACGGTCTGCAAAAAGATATGATCCACAAAGGTGCGTGTCAATAGCAGCTACTTGGGACCTCTTTTACTTAACTTATACATTAATGATCTCTCCTCGGTGATTAAATCCAGCCAGATCTTAATGTACGCTGACAATGTTAAACTGCTTTCTTCCTTCTCACTTGCAATTTAGTTCTGTACTAATTGCGGGTGTTCCTCTATGTTTTCTTTTTTTTTTTTTTCTTTTTAGTATTAGTTTTACTTCTAAGAGTCAATTGAGTTCGGCTGTTAATTCATTTCAAATGAGTTTCATGTGTAAGTAAATAAGTAAATAAATGAATAAACGAACAATAAAAAAAAGAAGAGCCCCTAAAATGGAAGCCTGAGGAACCCTAGAGAATGGGAGGAGGGATTTCGGAATAAATTCTAAACTGAAATAAATGTATAACCATGCAAGCAGACCTACAAAATCCAAAGAACCCATTCATTCAAGCTTTTAATTATGATTGAATAATTAATTGAGTTAAAATCTTTACACAAATCCAGAGGCAATAATGACGTCAAGAAATCCCAGCTGACATTATTTCTAATCCCATCAGTTAAATTCAATAACAAAGGGATAGTATTACATCCAAAGCGGTAAGCTTATTGCGAAGGTGAAATATTTCCCCGGACAAAAAATAGAACTTGATCTTTGGGAATACGATCAACTACCCCGGAAAATGCAGGGAGAATGGAAATCGGCCTCAAATCATCTAAGCTATTAACAATTTTATATCTCGGAATGGGAAAAGCACGGGCGACTTTCCAAACAGAAGGGAATTTCCAAGAAGTTAATATGGAATCAGTATGAAAAATTAAGAAACGGTTAAAATATGCGAAAATAAGTTTAATAAAAAGAATTGGAATTCCATCATTACGAATAGATTTGGGTATAACTTTACACAATGCTAACCCCAGTTCATCATCATCACTTGCATCAGGATGAAAAGAATTCATCAAGGTCATCAAAATTAACAAATCACTAACAACAAATTAACTAATGTCATTCCTCCTTTCCTTTCAGAACCTTTCAGAACGTTTCGTATATTCACGAACATAGCATACTATAAGGTTTTAGGTTGATTTTCAAAAATACACAAAAATCTTAAATAAATGCGATTGTAGAAAACCATCCACCAATGTTGTCAGATTCGCATAACGGATCTATAAAAATTTATTTCCTAAAAAGAGAAACTAAATAGCATAAAATGTCTATTATAACTTCACCTATTTATCAGGCGCCTTTTGAGATAAAGTTCGTGTCACTGAATTTCGACTTTTAGGATAGCAAAGATTTTATTTACAATTCTTAAGAAGTCTAGTTACATATCGTTTACGCTGAAATTATTTGCACAATACTTCTTCTGGTCTTGTCGGTATAAATATTAAGATTCCATTTGTAGACCTTTTTACGAGCAAGTTACCAATATCTCATATCATTGTGATACTTTCATGTTAATGCCTTTTTCCGCGAATTGTTCATAATGTTTTCACCAACCGCTAGTGGCATGAGACTTTGTACAGGGTTGTAACATCACTTTGCAATTTTGGTTCCGTAGAAAAACGGATAGTTTTCATGTTTTATCAAATGCGGGACTTACCTAACACTATATTTATGTAAAAAAGTGAACTCTGGAAAGGAAAAATAAAAAAAAATGAAATGAACAAATGTTTGAAAATGAAGTCTAATGAGCTGAAATTGTTACAAGTGTTACATGATGAGGCACGATAATGTTAATTTCGCTTACTAAATTCATTTAATCATTAGTTGTTCGCTGTCCTTTTTTGTTTTGTATTAACATGAAATTCGTAGCTGTTTCTCCATATCTTGTTCTTAAACCCAAGTATTTTACTGTACCGCATTAGCAGCCCTATTCTGAAATTTTTATCATTGACCTTTCATTAAATTTGTGCTTGTCTGCCGGCCATCGTTTCTATTACTTTGTATCAAGTTTCGTTTCCCGACGCAAAAATTGCAACAAAACTCTCCAGTTTCTCCCTAAAACTGGGTTGAATTCGAAAAACTGAAAGGTGAAATGTAAAAAAGGGCATAGCGAGACATTGCAATTACATTTTCTTCCATTTTCTACGGACTTTTCTCTTACATTTTCTTTCAATTTTTAAACGATTACTCCGTTATTAGAACAAAAATTTTCAGTAAACTGATAGAAATAGATCGTAAATATATATATTGAAGCGTCCACAATTATGCTAAAACGTCAGAAGACTGAAGCAGCGCAAAAGATGAAAAGACAGTTATTTTTTTCCTGTATAGTTGGTGCGCTTCATTGGGCTTCGTTCTCAGAAAGTCTTTGGACGTCCTTTTAATAGCATGTATAGCAGAATTCTATGATATGCATCACTCACTGGACTATGCCGTTTTTTACACATATTGGGGTCTTGTTTATCCGGTATGCGTTTGCAATTATTATTTCCCTGCCGCATGTGCCAGAGACATGGGTTGTACATTAAGTGAGAGTTAAATCTTCTCCAAACATTTTCAAGAATTACTCACAGAGCGAGGAACCTCGACGATAAGAAGACGAAAATGTTTAGTATTGATGCATTTCGTCTTCTTGTTTCGAAAAAAAACTAAAAACCCGTCATAAAGTTGAAAAAAAATGTTGCTATATTTCCAGCGAAAACGATGCAACATTCAAAACTGTGGCTATTTTTATTTCGCCTACCTAGCCCAGTAGTTACAGATGTGACAGGGGATTAACGTAGGTACCTGCCGTGGAGGCTTAACCCTACGGTGCCCGATGGCACACGGAGTGAGAACGCGTCACTCACGCCCCGGTGGGAGCAGGGAGGCTCCCAAGCAGTTCCAGATCAAGGACATGTGTATGGCATGACCTTCCCTCTGACGGGGGCGAGGCCTACCTAACACCTCAAATATTTAACGTTCCCGCAATTTTGGGAGCAACCACAGCCACCACGAAACTCCCCGAAGGGCCGTTCCCAGCAGCCAGGTAGAAGACCCACAACTACGAGGATTCTGCTACAGCAAAAACTGCAGCCAGCAATTCCTCGCAGAAGGGATCCTCTGGGCAACCTGACCTCCGTGGTACCTTAATTGTTTTAAAAGTCTGAGGTCAGACTTTGGGGCCCAGTAGTTACAATAAAAAAAACTAGTAAATAAATAGATAAATAGACAGAAGAAGACGATACTATGTCTGTCCTGTACATTAATGTGTCGCATTGTTCGCCGGTCTGTTAGTTCGTGTATAATTGTCAATTTGCCCATCAAGTCAATATCAGCTATTAGAGATACGCACACACATCCTGCCTTCCCTTCACCAAACCATTTACATTTTTAATTATTAGGAAAATGTTTTTTCTTTTCCCTTAAAAAAGGAAAAAAATATCAATTAAAAAAAAAGAAACTGCAATTAAAGTTAACGTTTCCGTCCGGACTTTAGGCTTTAGACTTAACGAACTTCATAGCATCGCTTACGGCGTAAAATAGCAGCACCCTAACTTCACATCACATCCACACACTGACAAGAGACTTCGCTATATATACCAATGCAATAAAATTTGGGTATACGTTGTGTTGCCTTTACAAAGTTCACGTCAGTATAAATTAAGAAGGAATAGAAGGACGTTTTTAAGAAAAAAAATTAATTTCCTTTTTTTATTTCACATAAGGACTTCAAACTTAACATACTTCACAATTTATTATATTAACTTTTGTTACCGTTTTTTTTCATTCTGTACCTTTTACTTTATTGAACAAAAGCTTTTATTGCATGATGTCGCTGTAACGTTAAATTACATGTTTTTATTTTTTATTGACAAAAGATTACAAAAACAACTATTTATTTAACATTAATGAACAGGATAATGTAAAATCCCTTTTTTCTTTTTCTTTTTCTTTTTCTTTTTTTTTTTTGTAATTATTCTATTATTGCTTTATTAAGTTATGTCCCTTTTTTTTTTTTTTTTTTTTTTTAATATAAAACATAAAACTTTTACACGAACACTTTTATTAGATCTTATAACAAGCGTTTTGCACGAAAACTTGCGTTGAACTTCAATTTGTCTCCTTTTCATGAATGTTTTACCAGCTTTGTTTGTAAAAACTCTCTCGGTCATATTTAAGTTTGCCTTAATTTTGTCCTTTAATGTCCGTCCCTATGTTTGTAAATGGCTTAGCTGGTATCTGTAACAACAAATAGTAAGATTACCAATTGCTTACGCAAAATCCACACCAATTAATATAGACGGACTTTGCATTTTTCTTTCTCTTTTCGAAATGGCTATCTTTAATTTAACTTATAATATATGGGGAATCATGAAAAGAAATACATGTTAACGGAATTCCGTTATTATATAAAATATTGCTCTCTTGGGCAGAGCAGAAGAGCAATGGAAAAAGCAGACCGACAGAATCCCCCTACACATATATACGCGCCGTTACAACGAATGCAGTTTGCGCAATTTCATTGCTGGTATATTGATGATCAGCTTAGGACTTTAATTGCGTTAACATAAATCGGATCTAATCATGAAAAGTACAAATCAACTGTTTTCACAAAAGCTACATAAATCCTTTGCATTATTTCACTTTCGTGATGGATGTGAACGAATCTTCCCCATAACGAATAAATTCAGAAGAAATTCAAGTAAACAAAGAAACCAATTTAGAAATTTGCATTCATCTGTTCGCTCGTCCGGGTGTCTGTTGAGTTAGTTCAAAATTTCATTTACAACTAACTCTAAATTTAGTCATCATTCATAGACTCATTGTCTATCTCTTCCGTTTAAAAGTAATATACATAATTTTGTACGTTTGCTGAGTGCCTGTCGAATATACGACATAGGTAAAGCGCGTATTTGGGAGAGTTGATTCGGTGGAATTCAAAGAATCCAATATTGAGATTAAACAGATAACATATATGTAGATAACATTTACATTTTTGCAAAAGACTCTGAACGGATTGAAAAGCTTATAGAGATAGATAGTTCCTAGAGAAACGTTTCGGAACATTAAAGTTTATATTACTAAGTAATATCGGCGAGTCGATTAATTAACCTAATTATGAAGGAAACACAGGTCCACATTTCTCAAGTGACGGTAAGGCCAACAAAACAAGTCTAATTTGATAAGGAAGCAAGGGAAAGCCCCTATCTACACTATATTTTTCATTCGGTTGATCTTTTGTATAAGTGTGTGCGTTTGGAATTCTATCAAAAAGGCATATAATTTAACATAAATGCATTCTTTTAGAAATTATCCAAATACGATCGATTCTGTTCTCTTCATCTCTTTAATCATTTTTGGTTTATTTAACTTGAATACACAACATGGTCTGTAATCTCTACCATACAAAATTAATAAAGGTCTCGGATATTTTTAAATGATAATAAAAACTGGCGATAATGCTGTGATATCTGTGCTGACTTGAATATGGATTCCTATAAAACGGTTAGAGCCATGAAAGATGAACTGAATTTAATGAAACACATATTCGAGGACACGTTCAAACGTTTTGATAAAGTAGAGAGTGCGCTCAATAATGTTAAGATATCTCCTACCGAAGTGATCGCACAAATTAAGTTCTCCCCAAAAGCTCTTCGTAAAAAACAAGTGACTAATAAGTCTACTGCTTCTAAAAATGAAGTTCGTTCAGGTTTTGATTCCAAGACGAAGGGGCAATAAATGTGAATAAACGCGTTGCCTAACACTAATAAGCCAAATGATCTCATTGTAATTCCACCCAGAAAATCAGTATCTGTATCGCGAGAACGGAATAAGTTTCTGCGTAAAATTGGGTACAGATATCGAGATCAGTTCAATTAAATTTAGTTTTCATACAGGCGAAATCGTCATTTCAGTGTTTTAGGACGGAAGGCTTGTATGGAAAATGTAGTTAACTCGCATTTCTGATATTCAAACACGTGCATTAGTGAGCACACATATAAAGAAAATCGCAGAGAATCTGAAATTGTCGACCTTCCACCTGCTGACCAACAAACAAATTCAAAAATTTATATCGAATTAATTATCTAAGTAAATTATTTAACTGTCCCCCAAAACGTTCGAGAAATGAACTCAAAATTACCGTCACTGTTTACTAACAGCTGTTCTGGCAATTACGATATCGTGTTGTTTACGGAAACATGGTTAACATGGCTCTTCAGTTTCCGATTCTGTCCTAAGTACAATGTATATAGACGCGAACGCATTAAAAAAAGGGGTTTAATAGCGGTATCAGTCAACATGTGCTCTAGATTTACGGACGTAGGGATTGAATCCGCTAATGAAATTATATCTGTTTGCAAGAAGCTTTAACGTAGCTCTGTATACATTACGCGCTCCTATATCCCTTCCTGCTCATCATCTGCCTATCATGGGTATCACGTAAATGCGCTCAACAACCCGGTAGCGCGTATCAAACCGGAAGACACGGTTCTCATCTTTGTGGATTGCAACTTGCCAGTAACTGCATGGATCCATGTGGAAAATCAGTTCTATCTGTCACCCGCGACAAATGCTACTTGGGTGAATGCTATGCTAAATATTGCATTGGAATTAAGCCTGCAATTGGTCATTACTTATACTTGCAACTATATATTGCAACTTTGTTATCTTGTCGTCCTGCCAGAAGACGAATGCTATCGCTTAGTGAAAATACTAATGGATTTCCATCAATTGAGTTTCAAACATATCAGTTTCGAGAAACAGAATTATCTGCTATCCATGGATATCCTGTCTTTTATTCTAAAAGCGATTGACAAATTTCTGCGTCTGATTTCCACAATGTGATTGATTTATTGTGTGAGGGACCCGACCATTATTTTTCTGTGTAGTCTTCCGCGGCCTAACAAAAAATTAAAGTCTTTGAAAAATAAAAAAAGACAAAATTTACAACCGCTACAGAAACACGAGGTCATCAGCTGATTATGTGAAATTTATATCTGTCCGGAGGAAGCGTAATGTACAGAATAAGTTGAGCTATGGTAACTACTTGCAGTTGACGAAGAATAATTTAGAAAAGGATCGTAAGACTTTCTTAATACAAAAAGGAAAACATACTTATCTTCCGCTCAAGATGTTAAACAACTTCGGGGTTGCAGGTGAAAGTGAAATTGCGCTTTTTTCAGTTGATATACGTTTGTAACTGTGTTATGGTATATATGGTGTGGTATGTTATGGTGTTATCAAGCCAGATATAAAACAAATGACTTTCCGTGAAAGAATAGCACAACGTTTTCTCTGCTTAACACTCTCTTACTGTTTACAGCGACACTCGTGAAGAACCAATTTAAGACTGACACTGATGGTGTACATAGTTGTGTGCAGAGCAATTGTGCTGACAATTTGTGCACCCTTAAAATTAATTACATAATCTATCGGCTACTTCGGGATACTTTGCATTGACCTAGAAAAAATTATTTATTATTTCCCTTTTTATGGATGGCCGTAAAACGATCGTTTCTAATTACCGGGACATTGCTACGCTCAGTTCCATCCGAAAGCTACTTGGAAAAAGGGTAACAGATAAGTTGTCATCACAAATTTTACCAACTATCCCAAACTCTCAGCTCGGATTACTAAAGTCCACATATTTTAACAAATACAAGGAGATCGTTATTTACCGGACCAATGCGTTCAATACATGATGTAAACTCAATAATATGCAAATTCGTAAAACAAGTGCAATTGTTGATGCCGGAGTGCTGTTTGATAAAAAACTTTGTTCTCAAACGAAAACATATTTGGATATGACTAAACAGTGTTACAACATTTACGTCACATAAGTGGAATTGAATTTCCTGACTTTGCATGCAGCATGTTACGCTTCAATACTTTTGTGATGTATCCTTGAGAGATATATAGAACTTAATTTCAAAATGTGTATATATTTAAATTAAATATATATTTAAATTAATTCTTATATGTAAAGTTAATTCTTCAGATAGACCTGTTTTTACGATGATTGTAAGATGCCATACGAAAAATGGGCCTTTATAAGGCAAAACAAATCTAATTTTTACACCCATCACCGAAAGATGAGATATTCATTTCGTCGATACGTTTACAGCGCCCAGAAGGGAGCATCAGAACCCTTACAAAGTATATATATTCTCGATCAGCATCAAATTCTAAATCGATTTAAGCATGTCCATCTGTCCGTCTGTGTGTCTGTGCGTCTGTCTAATGTCTGTTGTAAACATTCTCCTGGCCGTCAAAAAAGAAATCATCGACTTCAACTTTGGCAGAAATATTTCAAGTCCTTGGATGCAGATTGTCGAAGGACATGTCCACAGCACCTCGTAAACTGAGAACACCTCTGTTTTTCAAAAGGAATGAAAAATTGATTTTCTGATCATTACTTATAAACCAAAGCAAATAAATGTGCAAAATTTTGAACACATATTCTACAGGCAACACTGTACCATTTGTACAAAAATGTATAAAATTGGCCACACCTACCCAACATCACAGTGTATAAAGTTTAATTTTTTTTCAATACCTTCTTAAGACTCAGAAGCGAGCTTCTAAACACCCACAAGGTATATAAATTCTTGGCCAGTTTCAATTTTGGAATGCACCTTAACATGTCCGTCTGTTCGTTTGTCCATCTGTCTGTCTGCGCAACTGTGCAGTATTTGTGGTAAATGTTCTCCCGCTAGGGAAAATGAAGACATCGGCTACAAAATTTGCAAAAGAATTTGGAAGACACTTAAACTTTTCGAAAGTTACGACTACAACGCCTACACCTCTATGCGACATAAACCTTTATGTTAAGAATGAAAAAAACAGCTTTGCCCACTCCATCTTATACAGCATGAAAATTTATTTCTCTTACTTTTTTTGCATTATTTAATATAACGATGATGGGTATAAAAGACGCGGTAACGGTCGAATATAATTTTCTTCAGATCTCCTGCAATGCATCCCCTTACAACGCGTTTTTCTCACTTATGGCTTATTCCCATTTTCAGTTGTCAGTGAAATTCTGTACAAAATAAGCAAACACGAGCGAGTGAAGCGGTGCTTTCTTTTAATTTACTATTTATGTCTGAGATTCTGTATAATGCAATACCAGTTCCTTTAATTTTTCTTAATTCTAATTTTCATATAAAGCGATTTTCATAAAACGCGGCAGTCCTTTCCATATAGCTTGGCATAATTCAATCTAATTTATCTTAATTCTGTTTCTCTTAAAGCGGTTTCCACAAAGAGTATTTCGTAACTTAAATTAATTCCGAGTTCAGGTTATAACTTGAATAAGTAAATTTGCTCGAAATAACTCCGGAAAATATGTATGGGCCAGATAACCTTTTGCTGAGATTGGCTTTATTCGGCATAAAATTATTAAGTAATCTTGGGAAATATATACTTTGTGTCGATCTACAGGCTATTGATAGTAGTACTGTGAACTTGCATCTGTTTTTCGACTGCTTTGCTATTGTGTTCACTCGTAAAGAAACTGTTCAACCGAAGGGGCATAAATTGAGCGGACTTTAACCCAAACTATGACAATAGTCAGGAAAAATTTTTCCGATTGACTTTGTTTCCTTTGTCCTCGATAAAGCAAACATGTGCTCTGGCATTTCCTTTTAAAGAATCTATTTTTTCGTTTTGCAAATAAGTGAGAAATTTAATCCAACCGTTGTAGCGAGTGTGAAACTCAAACAGAATATTCTAAAATAAATTAATAATTTTTTTACTTGATATTTATTTTCTCTCCTTTCTTGCTTTTTCCGCACTCCTTTAATACAACTTGTATGATTAGGTCACGTCTTTAGATTTAATAACTTGGCAAAATGAGTTTAGTACATTTTCAAGTTACTCTCCACAATTTCTTATTTCATTTCATTTAATGATCGAAATTTCTAATAAAAGCGGATAGTTTGGGTTGTTGACTTTTTGCTTAATTGTCTTCTTTTCAAAACTTTCATTATGATTAAATTACACTTTATATGAGAAAATATCTTGCTTATATATTTGTGTGAATAGTAAAATAGTGAAAATAAAAACTCAATTATTCGCTTGAAATCGATAAATTGATATCCAGGGAATAATTTTCATCGCTTACACTTTTAATAAATATATTTTCATTATATGCCCGGAATTGTCTGCTCAGGTTTTATTGTCAGTCCAAAGGTTTTATTGTCAGAATACAAGATTTTACCGTTTGAAATCTACATAATATTCTTTCCGTCCACAACATCGCAATTACAGACTAGCTACGTTCGGCTTTTCTATTCTGCAACAATTCTTCTTTTATTGAATTATTAAATCAATTTTACGTACCACTGACAATTAATAACTCTGCCCTTCTCCATGCTGGTTCTCATCCTATGGAACTAAATTAGACGGGTATTCACGCAGACGGCTTTGCCGAACAGCTGGAAGGCATTGTTACCATTGGAATAGAAACTGGACGAGCAATAGATATTCGAACGTACTTTTGAGCAAACGAGTGGTACGGACGGAAAATTATCATGCCATTCTAACGGATTATGCGGTTCTTAAAAAATTACTTACTCGAAAAGATGTAAGCTTCAAATAACCAAATACCTGGTGTCCAAATTATGCGCAATAATGATGTGGCGTAAAACAGAACCTTACGATTTGAACACTGTTTCTAATACTCTTGACTGGGTGCCCTACACACCAGCATACGTCGGACGTGATTTCCTCAATACTTCTTTTTTCTCTCTGCGGGCAATTGTGAGACCAGTATTGGAATCGGTAATACATAGGTATATCCACGAAATAAACACAAACGCTGGCTAAACACAGACGCGCTGCTTCGTTGACAGCGGCGACGACTGACATATCACCATTTTTAATTTGGCTTTCCACAACTTCCACAATGCCTAATGATTTCCTTAACTGATTTTCCAATTTCGACCGGACCCATAATGACAAAAGGTTGAGAAAAAGCTACTCCCAGATCACCAATAAAACGCGTTCACTCTAATTTTGTGAGTGCCCGAGGTGTCTCTTGGGTCACGGAGCTTATAAAGAAGCAATCGGCCGGTACATTCCTTTGGATACCTTCGCTTTTCCATGACATAAATGCATCTTCCAGTTGACAATTCGCAACGCTTCGAGGCCATAAGTTTTTATGCGATTCGATTACAGTTGGAATGCAGACGCTAGCTTCATGTGATGATAAATGCGATCATTTTCGAAATTATTATTAGGTATACAGTGAAAAGTGCAACTTTTCACTCCTAAGTTGCTATCAATGGAAAAAACCTTGCTTTTCAAGACCGCGAAGGTTATACATCGTAGATGTCTGTGCGTTTTGCAGTAGTTGCCAAAAATTGGAGACAAAGACTTCCACTATTAACGAATCCAAAAACTCATCAGGTTTAATTTCAAAATATTTAAAAAAAACATCAAAAAAAAATAATAGTCATTTGCTTCTAAATAGAGAGTAAAATAACCCTAAGAACACTATATTCGGGCAAGGCACATCTTTAGATATCCCACATCATATCGCCCCACACAATTATTCATTCATTTGCGTGATAATATACCAATAAGTATACATTACATTTATGCAAAGGCATGCTTTTCATAGAAGCCCTCATATTGAAGAATGCTTAAAACGTCAACTGGCGAGGGCCAAAGTTCATTTACTTGTCAAAGATTTCATTGCTTTTCGTTGTTTTTGTTATAAAAAGTTGCAAATTAAACTTTGTCGGTATATAAAAGCTTGCAGTCAATAAAAGCCCTTATATATATGATGGAGTCCAAGTTACCGATGTCCGGTTAATGTTTACGCTACATTGCTACTGTCCACTTGTAGGTAAACCTTTGCTAAACCTTTTTCTAGAGAGCTTATTGCTCATGTGAAACCCTTTTATGAAGTGACGCCCAAAAAATAGATGCATGTGGATGAAATTGGTTCCAGTTAATTTTTATGCCAAATTACCGTTATGGACGAAGCTTCATTCTAAAATATTAAAAATCAGAACCATCTAATTTTAGATCAAATCACTTGTACGAACCAATTTCCGTCACAAAATGTAAAATATTGAACGATATTGCGATATCAAGACTTATTTTTCATTAGAATTCTTTTATAAGGTGAGATCCAAGAAATATACATGGTCGTACATGGTCCAGATTCTCTAAGATTAATTTCCATGCCAAATTATTATTGGCATTAGCCCTTCCATCATATAAAGTTACCGTAGAAACGGTAATATGGCAGGGGATTCAAATAATTACTTCTTTATATCCCAATTTTTCACAAATTTAGCATTCCGAAATGGTATTAGCCAGCGATTTTCGTCGCGAAATTCTGAAAACTACAACATTTTTTATATAACTAGCGTCCAAAAAGAACAGCTTGGGCCAAAACATGTCAGTTTACCAAATTTTACGAAAATATATCTCAACAACTGCGAAGTGCAGGTTGAGGACAAGAATACATGGGCAGGGATCAGAAAGTGATTCTAAGTCGATCGGTGTAACAGAATGGGGGTTTATCTCAATTAAAATTCCATTCCGTAAGAAAATTGAATTGTATTTTAAAGATCTCACGTTGCTTACAAAACATTTTTTTAATAAGCTGGAAAAATCAGTTACAAAAACAATTCTTATTAGAACCGATGGCCAATTATTGCAATACTATTGTTCCCCACATACAAATTCTGACCTCAGAAATGTTGTATCAAGACGAATACTTTAAACCGCTTTACCGAAATTGAATAAACGCGTTTATTAATTAGTATTACATTTGTAATAAACATCGTTTCGTGGTTAAGTGATACTTGCGTAAAGAGCTGATCTTTGTCCAAAGTTCGTCTTCGTAGCCTAAGCATTTCTGAAAACACATATAGTGCATATACTCTTATTATGGATATTGCCGACATTGCTCGTCAGTACATCCTTTCATCAAATATTTGCAATCGAACTGAGAAATTCTTTTTCTAAGCGACAAATAGGCCGTAAATTATTAGAAAAATTAAAACATTACAGAAAATATTATTGCTTTAGGTCGCTCAATGCATGCTTAACTTATTTTATTATTATTTTCCCCACATTGGAAAAGAATGAGATATCGATACCTTAGGTCAGAATTATATATTAAATGATTTCGTATTCATGGCATGTCTTAGGCATTTAATCAACGACAGATAAAACGTATGATGCAATAACTAAATTGGTTACAACAGATATTTAATTTGGATTTCATTATCATTTAGCGTGAGATGCTTCCATAAATACTGTGTGTGAGGGTTTAAAATCTATATACAAAATGTGTTATTTACTAGAAAATAATTTACTAACTGGATAGATTACAGATTCTGGAGAGCAGATAGTTTCGGCTTTTGGTGGAAATTATGATGATTTCTATAGAACTGTAGTAAATTTTTTTACAGTGTTGAATGAGTGCAAAATTAGGCCGTACGTTCTGGTCGGGTTGATGGCAATATCTAAAGAAATACGTAAAGTTGGTAGCTCTGTTTACTCAGAAAAACATTCTCTTCACATATTCTATATCTCTTTGCGGCAAGAGGGTGAAAATTGTGCTCTTCGTTCTTATTTATATTTGCTCTTCCTAATTTTCCTTAAAAGTGAAAACTTTTGCTTAAAAGTGAAAATCTTTTTATGCTATTTGATAATGATTATTATGTTACTAGAAGGTGGGTATTATTAAAAGAGTACAGACGCTATTGTAATAAGATTTTCGTTTATTTAATCATACTAATGTAAGCTGCATATGTTCAGTTTTAATTGATCTTAATTTTTTTTTTTTTTACCTGACACTTAAATATCTCTCAAAGCATAGATATCGTGATCGTAAGTTTAGTTTCGCAAAAGGAACCGTTACGACACTTTCTGTTCAAGTTCTTTGTAGTGCAATTGCCGGAGATAATAATATATTGTGAATAAAATAAAAATTTGGAAAAAAAAAGAAAATAAAAAACATGATTAACTTTTTTGCTATCGAATCCAATTAGAATGTGATAAATGTCAGATATATGAGGTGTAAAAATTTCGCAAAATGTTCTTAATTAATTTTCCATCAAATTCATTGGCTTTATCAGTTGTACTGTTATGGTCTTTACTGGATTCCAAAGGTGATGCGGATCGCGTACGAGTTATTAACATAAACAGGAATCGGACGTTGTCCAATGAAAATGGCAGTAAGTGCTTGAATAACTTAAGTACATTTTAATATTTTAATTATTGCTAAATAATGATAGTGAATTTCGTCAACATTATGTACCTGTCTGTCCAGACGTTCGCTTATCCCTGAAGTGATTCAACCGGTGATCTATGCGTCTCTTCTTTGGTTTGTCCGTTTGCCTCTTTCGTCTTCTTGCACATTCATATCATATCCATCTTTTTCTTCCATAATTCTCTTTCTTCCCTTGTTGCGACTCTCGAGGTTGATGTGAAAATTGATATAAAATTTAGTACTTACGCCCACTATAAACTATAGCATATACCGATCCAGAATTTAGTATGACAACTGCCTTTAAGTGTAATAGGGAAATAGTCACGAACTACAAATTGATGATCCGCCCAATATTGGTAAAAGAAAAATGTGGAATGGTAGGTGTTCTGAATTCGTTCCAAGGCGAACTATTTATTGTTGTTTATTTGCTTTTGTTATACGTTGCACGACTTAATGTTATCAAAATTTACAAATTTACTTAACATTTCCCTCATAGCATCGAACTGATAACAAAATTTAAGTAAGAAGTCATAACTAATTGACTAAATAGTAGTTAGAAACCGACCTGGATGCAAACACTTCGTCTCTCTATTTTTTTTTTGGGGGAGTTTTTTGGTGAGGTTTTTGGTGAGAAGTCACTAAGGGTACCGGCTTTTCACTTATGTGAACATGGTAATCATTAGGACGATAGACAAAGTGCCTGTCGCATTGGTGAAAAAATAGCAAATTAATTAAAGCTGTTACATACGTCCGCATAAGCTTAATATACCTTGTAGCACACGTGGTTTATGTATTTCATTCCTAATCGCACACGGCCAAGCGCGGAAATATTAAAAAAGCAGGCTTACCATTGCTTAAGTAACTGCGCGCACGAGCGTACACAAGTATTTCGGGTATACAATAAACACACCCACGCATTTATTCAGTGCATCCCGCTATCACACACATATCTTCGTGGTGCACAGCCCCGCATGTGAACCTTGCATAAAAATCACTAATCGCGCTCATTACAGCTTATTTTCGCTCTATCGATATGTAGCCTTATTTCCGCCTAAAATGATACCTTTTTAGGAACTCTTATGCAAGAGACGGCCTACACTTGAGCTGATGAATGCTATTGAAAGCGAATTAGATCGAACCATTTTTACGATCCACATCCATAGAACGAATATTGAACACCCTACACTCCACACATATTTGCGTGACGAAATACCAAAAATTATACCTTGTTTGCTTGTAAAGACATACTTCTCATTTGAGTCGTTATATGGAAAAGGTTCCAAAGCTTCAGCTGGCGTAGTCGTAAAGCACTAAAGTGAAACAAAAGTCAATTCGCTTTTGTTAGCATTCTTGCGTTCATTGAAACAATAACTTATTTATTAGTACGAAAGTACTTTCAGTTCACTAATTACTTTGTATAGAAAAAATTTTCATCAAGTATCATCATAAGGAAGACAATCGGAAATATTACATATGAGGTGCACTAAACAAATTCATTTGAAGGCGTGTATACCAAAAACCAAGGTTATACCCTTTCCCTTTTTAGGCCCATCACCGAAGGATGAGGGGTATATTGATTTGTGAAAATATTTGCACGCCCACAAGGAAGCATCACCTCGCAATGTATATATATTCTTGATCAGGATCAAATTCTAAATCAATTTAAGCGCTTTTGTCTGTTTATCTGAAACATTACAAGATTTTACGCGCAGGTTGGTAATGAAAATGGACCAAATCGGTTAAAGGACACGCCACAGCACAACGTACACTGAGAACATCTCTGTTTTTTGAAAGGAATAAAAAATTGGTTTTCTGATCATTACTCATAAACTATAGCAGATAAATGTGCAAAAATTTGAACGCAAATTCCATAGCAACGCTATAGCATCTGTACAAAAATGGATAAAATTGGCCACACCTACCCAGCATCATAGGGTATAAGAGCTTAATTTTTTTTTCAATATCCTCATAAGACTCAGAAACAAGCTTCAAAACCACCGTAGAGTATAAAAATTCTTGAGCAGTTTCAAATTTGGAATGCACCTTAACATGTCCTTCTGTTCGTCTGTCCATCTGCTCATCTGCGCAACTGTGTAGTATATGTGGGAAACATTCTCACGTTAGCGAAAATGGATATATCGCCTACAAATTTGTAAACGAATTTGGAAGTGACTTTAACTTTGCCAAGGATACACGTACAACTCACACACGCCTATGCCACAAAAGGGCTCCCGCCCACTCCATATTATAGAGCATGAAAGTGTAGTTCTTTTACTTTATCTGTCTTTTTTGGGATACCGGTGATGGGTATAAAAGATTCGGTCACGACCAAATGTAATTTTCTTACTTGTTTTTTTGCGGATGTTGTATACATCTGAACAAACTTAATGTACCCATAGCAGTGTGGTAAGAAAAAATAATCCCACGTCTCTATTTTCGGTTTTGTCACGTTTTCACAAATTGCCCCATGGTACCTATGAACTCATTCAGACGTGTATTTGCGAAGTACTAATATTTAACAGGCATCTTTCAATATGCGTATTGGCCTTTGTGGTCCTTGCTTCGGTCTTTAATCTCAGATTGATTGTTTCCATCCACCGCCTACAATTGGAGGTAACATTTTGTCCAAAATTGTGGAATCTGCTAAAATTATTATTTTCCTATTTGCATTTCCCATACTGGCTGGTTAATTTTTCAGTTCCACATGCATCTTTTCGATAGAAAATTTGTTATTTCTACAACGTACTACAAAGGTAAAATCGTCGTATTTAAAAGTTCAAATATTTCGTCTGCGGGAATGAGGTTTTTGTTACTCATATAGCTTAGCCTTGGTAAGGCGTCAGCTTTGGTATAAATTATAATACCGCGCTTCCATTCCTCCAGTATCCTCATGTCCAGTAAAATTGTGCATCCCGATATTTCAAGAATTTGATGTTGTAAAGACCAAGTATGAACGAACCGTAGAAGTACTTCTCCCGTCCAATATGCTCAATAGGTACATTTAAAGTTTGAATGTTTTGGTAAAATTTTTAGCAAGCCGTTTCTATCTCAATACTCAAGGTTTGCTAATATTTTTTTTTTGTATAGTGGACTTGAGCTTTTCCTTTCGCGAGACGCGATTTATTCGACGCTTGAGATAGCCTGTCGGTGAAGAGTACGTAGCGCCTCGACTGTAGTGCACCATTCCAACTTTTCATCGGAGAATCTAAACCACAAAGTAACAGGTCGCTGTTCGATGTTAAATCTACTCTCATTAACTATTCCATCGCTCCATTAACCAAGTCATCAGACGTGTTTATGTTGATCGTTACCATCGATATCACTGTGGCTTTCAGAATCAATGTAAAAGAAAATGCTTGAAATTCTGAAATTTTAAAATTCATGGGTACTTCTTAGAGAGTAGTTTCTCTCGACTTCAAAATCGTTATGTCTTCTTGGCTCAGTTCTGCGAGGAGCAAATTGTGAAAGGCTCTAATAAAAGGTGCCCCTTCTCTTTGACGCATTATCTCCTTTACCTTATGCGCTGAATCGTTCGTTGGACACGAAAATATGCAAACGGGGGCAATGTCCCAATCATGTTCCGCAAATCTGTTATGGATATCGAAGGAGGTAATTTAAATTTGTACTTTCATTACTACGATTTATCAAATCATCATATTTATGCTCCCATGGATAAAGCAACAAGACGATATCGTATACGTATTTATATTGTATCATCTATAGCTTATGATGTGTGGCTTTACTTCACGTTTGATGAAGCCAATATGGTTCTTTAATCTAAGAAATCTGCCTGAAAATCTACCTTCCTGATCTTCATTGTGTTCATCGTAGTTTTCATTGCTATTTGCTTTTCGAGCTGTTTTAAAGTATTTATGATTTGCTGCGAAGACGGCCAAACAACATTCACCTAAGTTTTCAGGGCTTTGTACACAGTGATCGAAGAGATCATTCGCGTAAGTCTGCGTCGATTGCAATATAACTTTTAAACTTCTTCTCTTGACCACAGCATAAGAACCCTTTCCTCTGGTCTGTAAAATTCTGTTTATGCAAGTGTTTGAGTCGCTACTTTCTGTCATACGAGTCCCTAAGCGACAATATGTAACTGCTTCAGCTGAAATTTCATATCCTGCAATATACTTGCGTCTTTTATTCTGCAATTGCTGGTTGATTGTGTAGTTTCCCATATTGATTTCGCTTACTGCATCTCATAAAATTCGAAAATGCCTCGCTAGGATTTATTTATATAATTGACTATAATTATAACCACTAAAATACTCTATTATACCTAGTTGGTAGGAAACATAAGCTACCCGAGTTTATTTGTCGACGAAAATGTGTAACTTATCAAGAAGGAAAAACATTTGGAGGAAACTTTAAGATGAGGATTATTTTAATTTTTGACCATCCTGTCGAGATAAAAAAAGAGAGCAAAAAAAAAAACGATTTTCAACCAAAGGGTTATCTAAAATCCACTGCGACATCAAACAATGACCGCCATCACTTTAAACAGACAGGAACCAGAAAATAGAGTTTGTTTTCGTCTGTGTGGCCGACTGAGTACTCACTATAACTAGGACCGACGTATACTCTGCCGAACACAGATTTAAACCCACTAACAATCTTGGTGTTCGCTTTTCTTGCTGACTTGGCTACTCATGCGAATAAGATGAAGATGAAACAAACCGAAAGCAAATCTGATCAAAGACGTAACAACAGCACCAATACGCAATAGATAATTTAATCGAAGGATAGCCGATTTAAACACATTGAACCGAAAACAACCATGTTCCTGACAAATAAGAATAATTTGTAGACAACGCCTAAGCGCTGTCACAACTACAAGGTACGCGCATTACCTGAGATAAAAGTCAACCTCAACATCAAATAAAAAGGGTTCTGCAATCTTCGAAAATGAAATATTAATTTACTTAAACTGAGTAACAGCCTCTGCGAAATAGAACATAACCGAATGCTGTCAGCCTAAGTGCAGAATGTTTATATCGAAAACATTATCGCATCATGCATAACACCGATGTGTCGTAAATAAGTTACAACCGCCAAAAAATGAACTTCAATCCGGAGTTTACCTCCGACTTTGGTTTTATCATACCTATTTTTTTGATTATTACACTATTTCCCTGCTTAGTATTGCATTGTTGTTCGCGGACTAACGTCGTTGTCATAACTCGTATATATACGAATTTATGAATTTGTGTATTCAATTTTCAATTTCGTTTTTAATTAAGCTAACCATAATCGTAATGGGTTACAATCACTTATTCGTTCCAGCGTGAAACTCTTTGAAACCACACATTAACACTGAACACAACACTGACCCTGAACATAACACAAATGCAGGCTCGACCTGCCGCTATATCGGTGAAATTATCACAATTTTGAACGAATTGTCCGATGCACTTTCACTTTTTAGCAATCATATCACACACACGCAACGCTCAACATAAAAAAAAACAAAACCCCCCACCAGTAATAGATACCATTGCTAAAAAACCAGTTAATTGATGCACGCACAACCGTACATAAGCCAAAGCAACCGAGGCGTAAAAATGCACGTCATAAGTGTTATAATCGGCAACGCGCCTTTACGGTACCTCAAGGTGGTGTGGAAAACCGTAAATTTTTGTTCTCCTTTTTTAATTTTTTATTTTCACAACAATCAAACAGGTGGCCAAAAAAAAGATGAGAATAAACATAAATATTGTGAAAAAAGTTGGGCAAAATTGAGAGTATTGTGAAAAAAGCTGGGCAAAATTGAGAGTATTTGAAAAAAGCTGGGCAAAATTGAGAGTATTTGAAAAAAGCTGGGCAAAATTGAGAGTATTTGAAAAAAGCTGGGCAAAATTGAGAGTATTTGAAAAAAGCTGGGCAAAAGTATTCTGATTACATATAGTTGCTTAAGCACACCGCGCACGCACAGTCAGTTGTGCAAATTGTTAATACAAAATATTAAAAAAATATTTGATTTTTTTTAACTGCCACTTTCGCTTTCGAAGACGGCTCAAAATCATCCTATGGTAAGGTAAGTAAACAATTCATGTGTTAATTGCGAATACTTTCGTTTACTTAGATTGCAAGTCATACAAATCTCGTTAATTTGAGACATATGAGCTCATTATTCGAGGGACTCGATCTTTGCGCCAAAAATATTAGCATATATATTTTTAAAAGATAGTTTGATACCCAATACTAAATAAATCATCAGCTTTATGAATTATTTGAAAATTTATTTGTTTTACAGAGTTTGAATCAATTCAACAGGTCTGTCTATTAACTACGCATAACATCGCATGCACATATTCATAGTGTGGCACTCATCTTACAAATATCAGTAAATGTTTTAATTTCAGTTCTTTTACTCCCATCGTCTGCTTTTATCAGATACCTTGTCCTATCTTATATACATAGTGCTTTTGCTTGCGTTGTGCCTCCATACACAAACAAGCAAATAAACAAACTTTTCAACAACAAGATTTTTCTTTTCTTATGAACTAGGTAACGTTCACGTAACATGCTTCGCATCGTTGCAACATGAACACTAATTCTTTAGTTCCTTCCATACAACTCGGCGGATGCATTCGAAAGTTCGTATAAACTTTGCAAACTAGAAAACAACAGTTCTTTCTTATATATCCTTTCTGAATGCCAATGTAATCGAAGATTACTTTTCGGAGCATCCCACCTGTGGGCATCTTGAAATTACTTGGAGATCTTAATATCAATAAAATATCTATTCTTTGCTCTAAATAAGTTATAACACAAGTTTGGTTTATAATTTCTATAGACTATATTTTCAAATGAATAAAATCAATTTCACTAGTTCTTGGTTTCATTAATACACTATACATTATATTAATGAATATATATATATTGGCATTATTCTTCAAGTTTGCAAGGTCTGTGTGGTGTAGTTTCACTAATTTTTGGCCACTCAATAGGGGCATTAATTGGCAAAAGAACTTGTTTCGATCAAGTTATTTCGGGATTTATTTCGTTGTCATTCTCTCGCTTTGTAGCTTCGTTAGCGTTCTCAATATCTGCGTTCATTTCATTATTATTATTATTGTTTATCTCTATCTCAGCATCAATAACCTGAAATGTTTTCCAAAAATCCGCACATAGAATAGACAATGGAAATTTCAGCTTGAATACAAAAGAAAGACACTCACATAAAAATATTTACTAAATCCTTAAGATTCCTAAATAATACAAAGACCAATGTTTAGTTTTTTGGTGTAGTTGCTTCTTCTTCACGTTTTTTGGTGTAAGTTGCTTCTCTTCTTCTTTTTTGGTTTAACACATGGCAAAACAACAACAAATACGCAAACCCCGCTATTCGCGACGGTTCACAATTTACAATGCAATAACAATCACAAATCCTTGCTATTTGCAACAGTTCACAGAATGTGTACATTTGTATAGTTGAAGAGAGAAGGCATTTCCAACATATCTTAAATATTTATATAAAAGTAATTATAACTATCAGACTGTTGCTACATTAACGACACTCGAAGAGTTATGCGCCGAAAAGCAATGTAAATGAAACAATTTCAATTTTCATATATTCCAAGAAGTAAACAAATATATTTTGTTATAAATGAGAATTTGAAAGTTGGCAACGTTTGTATTCTCTTCCACAAACAGAGTTCTTAAACAGATTTTCTCTCTCCTTAACATGGCTGCCAAGTTTATTAAAAACAAACTTTAAATACGAAGCAGTATATAAAGTGTAACCGAATTGTTTTTCCTTTCATAAAATGCAAATAATAAATATGTGGAAGAGTGTGCAAAAAATATTTAATTTTTGTAAATGAAATAGCATTAAATGGTGACCAACGTTAGCAATTATGAATATGAAATTGGTAAAGTCGACATTCTCTATTCGTCTTCCTACGATTATTGTCGAACGTTTACGCTTGTTTAGTGCGTCAGTACCTATTAAATACCATTACCAAGAAGTTGACCTCAGTCAATTTTTGCTACATAAATCAACGCTTTGCAATTCGAATTAGAAATGTCTGTGTTTTTACGAAAGCTTGCTAGGCGAGTTACAGTTGTCAAAGCAAATGACTATCACGAAAACACCCAGGCATTTAGATCGATTCACTATTTACAGCTTTGTAAAATTACTTCAGCAATTTACAATACTTAAATTTATTATTTACATATTAAAGATCTATTTTTAACACTTTAACACTTCACCTCAACATATCCCGACAAATTGTTTCGTTTGTTATGAAATGGTAGCCCTGTCAATGTGACACAAATCATTTAAGACGCCATTTTTGTTTTCTTCTTATTACCTACTATTTCATTTTGACGGGCACAGAGAAAAATACAAGAAAGTGGATTTATATATTGAATTATATAGAGAAAACGAATCCCTGCGGTAAAAAATATTGTAAATAATTCAAGTATACAATCACAATAGTGTTATTTAATGTTTTGCAAAAATTATAAAAGGAATTTTTATGTAAAAAGTTGTATGATAAAAGTGCATGAGTCCGTGTGTTAAAGAAGAGACGGCTACAAAATAAAATTCCAATTTCGTATTGATAACATAATGTCGAAGGCAAAGAAATTATCATTGCCTGGCAGCAATGATGCACACGAATTTTATAATTATAAACCAAAGGATTTAATATGGTGAGTGGGTGTACGACTGGATAATAACATAGAATAATTTATGTAAAAGAAGAGAATAACACCAGAAAGTTTTGGCGAAAATCTTGAAAACGTAGCAACGAGAGCCTTTACGGTCGATCAGAAAAAATGGCGCTTAACCTAACCTCAAATACGATGTAAAAAGCTCATCATATATACAAGGCAAAGCCAGAAATTAATTGATTAATTACATCAACTGAAACACTTATTTTTTTCAAGACTTTTTTTTGGAATCTGCAAATTATAAAAAAATTTTTGAAAGTGATACTAAAGATTGCGCTTCTCTTTATCGTATGGCGATGCGTTCCTCGGTTCAGCTGACGGCAACGCTTTTTTGCGGCTATCAATGTACTCCTACTGCTCAGTAACGTTGCTGTTTGCTTTGCGCGCCTTTTTTCTCTACAACGAAAATTTTCTATAATGATTTTTACAAATTGTTTTTATCAAGCTAAAAAAAGTTCTTAATTCGCTCATTTTTTCAATTTTAGGGCTAAAATGAAAGGCTTTCCTCCATGGCCCTCTATGGTAAGTGCTACTGTTATCTTCTAGTATTTTGTTTAAATAAAAAGACAGCGACGCTGTTGGCTACATAAGCGTTTGTTATTTTATATAAAAAAAAGAAGGTAGATGCCTCTTCTTACTATTGCTGTACTTCTCAATTTAAAATGTGTATAGATGTACATATATATACTATAGTGTACTCGATTGTAGTATTGGTGTTCGATATATACATTGACTGTACTTTTGCGTACTATAGAATGAAGTTCTCTAACCGAGCAGAGAAGATAAAGAGAAAGGGAGAGAGAACGTATGAGCTCTGCTGCGTACATTACTTTTTAAGCTGCAGATAAACACAGACTGTATATCATATAATGAAATCTATGAATTTTTGCTGGGTTTTCAGTATTTTTTGGTAACTGAAATCCGATCAATTTAGAAATCAAGCGGCAATGCCGAAACATATGTCCAGAAATTCCCAAGTATATATCGTCAAAAAATTTAACCGTTGCTATTGTCGGCAAGTTTAATTTTCAAGTACAAATAAGGAAATATTAAATAATAGGCAAATTACTATACTTATGACTAAATATTGATATAAAGATCTGCAATAGCAATATGTTTTCACTTTCTATTGATTAAGAAAAGAATTTTATGTAATGCATACCGTTTTAGGAAAAACTCGAAAAAAGACTTTTCAAAAAGCTCTAAAATGGCCTGTTGTACACACCTATCAGATCTAGTTCATTTTTGCTTTTGGCTAAAATTCAAGATCAGCATTCCCTAGTTCCCTTAATTAAGCGTTTATTCCTAACTCAACACAGCATTAAATTTCTGCGGAAACAAAGTCAAATCAGGAGAGAGAGGCAATTCACAAGACATATACATTCAGACTCTCACATGGTCCAAAATTCAAACCTAATTTCATTGAAAACTTTGCACAACCCGTATAGTGAAAGTCGGCTTAGCAGGAAAAAGTTTTTGAAGTTTAAATCTATAATGCGCTGTGATTTGAACACTTGTGACAATGTTGTCATAATTAGTTGTACTCACAGCTATAGAAAGGAATACATTAAGTACACCTCGGGTTCTAAGTCGATTTAACATTGTCCACCTATTCGTCCTATTGCCTGTCGTTGTGACACTACCCAGGCATGTTCAAATACCAGCGCGATAGAGTTAACTTTGGTCGTAGTTATAGTGAATGCTCAGAATATATAGTGAAACGCATAACACTTACCGATCGGACACAAACCCACTAGGCTATGGTCGCCTCCCTATGTCTTTCCCTTTCTTCACTTCTTTCTGGCGCTCACCGTGTTACACGAATGGGGGACATCCCTCGAAGGATTGGCTATAATAAGAAAACATTCCATTGGTCTGAGACAACGCATGAAAAGTAGCAAGAACGCCTTAAAGCTTTAGTATAATAAAAATGAGAGTGATCGTAATTTGTATTCCGTACTCTACAACAGAAATTGATTGTAAACCTGATAAATATATATCGCAGTGTGAGCTAAAAGATCAATCTCCTTGTCCCTCCCAACCAGTTAAGGCTCATATTTAAAAACATTTCGCTTGTCAAACCCACGTTGAAACACCCGGTATCCGGTTACAATTGTGCTAGTCTTACATCGATATGTTAGAATCGATCCAAGAGCGGCTTTTCTTCTTTGTTCTTCGAGGCGTGAATTTGCCTCACATGAGCACAGGATTATACATACTGTCATTGCAAACAACGCTCATGTCTCCAAACTGATGACGGCCTACGCGTATTTTTCGTTCTTACTTGATCACATTAGTCCTCATGTCACTAATATACCCCTTAGCTTATTTTACTGGTATTGTAGACCTTTGACCACAATTCGTTGAAAAGTACAAAACCACAGCTTATAAAAATTTCAATTAAGATGATCCTTGAGATGCAAGCAATACACACATAATTATAAAATGCAGCTTATAAAAATTTTCATGTCTTATTCAAACAGCGAAGTCGATATTTTGGACCGCTTGGAAAAGCCTGGCGCTGCAACGTACTCTGGCGACATGCACAAAGAATCTTTTACAGCGTAGCACTCAAATTTGTAATTGAATATTGTTTAGATTAAGTGTTAAATTCTTAAAATTTTTTAAGTGGACGGGACAGTTTTCAATGCATCTACAATTAAGCAGAAACTAAAATTTGTTCATCAAATATTTATACTATCGACCTGGGAGTAGTCTCTATTGTTTCGTAGGCACTATATTCTATACATAGTTCGGCTTCTTTAGCGAATTTTGATTTTATTCACTCGGTAGCAGCTTTTTTTCGGAAAATGCTGTTCGCTAAATTTTAGACAAAAAGTTTTCTTAAATGAACGAAAAAAATTGTGTTCTCTTCGGAAATCAGTCGTGCAGAGATGCGTGTCACGCAAAATATATTGGTTAGGATATAATGGACATATGTTGACCTTTTAAACATATTTTTAAATTTATTCCACAATTTTCAATCAGCAGGTTTCCTTTGCTCGAACCTGTTAATAATTGATCAGAATTTACTACCATTTCTTGAATTCCCTCGGTCGCCTTATAACACTTGCACATTCCTACTTATAAGTTACAGACCATTTTTAACAGATTTTTTTTTGGAAAAGGAAAAGTTTAACGACGAACCCTCCTAATCAACTGTTTTTTTCATTTTAAAGTTTGATGAGCATTCAAAAGTATAATTAATGAAAAAAGAAGTTTTGTGCCTTCAGTGCAGCTTGCGGATTTTGTAGAGAAAAAAATCCGGATACATTTCCTATTTTCGTCCTTAAATTCATACATTCTGTGTAGATCATGTGGAGGCATATAAAAATTTATTTCGTCAGACAAAGTGCACGTTATAACAATAATCAGAAAAATATGCGATAATGAGAACGGTGGCTCCAATTTAAAAGCCTGGAAGTAATTCAAGCATTTCACCACCTGAAAAAAAAAAGAAGAAACATTTTCTAAGTAGGAATTTGATTTAAATAAAATGTAACTGTTGCAAACCTTTTGGAACTTTAAAGAACTTATCGGCCTCTGCGTAAAGCGTCCTATCAGCTGCCCTAAAAAGCTGCGCGTGACGTTTTTCAGCAAGGACTAGATGCAAAAATTTCTTTTTAGTTTAATTTTATCCAACCAGAGAATGCCGATTGTACCTCTAAGATTGAATATTGATTAAAATTTTATTTCGAAATAATTTTAGGCTGTTTACCTTGCTGTTCTTGGCGCCGCAGCTTCACTGGCGAACGAGAATTTTTTTGACTCACATCAAATAAATGATTAGACACAATGATGGTACAGCTATCATAATAAAAATTGTCATTCCTATACCAACGGGACCTACGATGTCAGTTTTGGCAGCTTTGTCTTTAACTTCAATTCCTTCATGGCTATGCAGCATATTGATAGTGTTGTAGCTGATATTTGTACGATATGTGGACGTTGAAGTACATTTACGTTTCAAATCCAACATTGTGTAGCCGTTAAAACATATTCAGCGGCCGTTTAAGCAATTGGGTTCACAGATCGGATAACACAAACTGCTCTTTGCTGAACTGTTTTTAGAGAGTTGATATCCTTGAGCACATTCACAACTGCCGGTAATACCATGGGTGTAGTTTGTACATTCTAATATACAAAGAGGCACGCAAATATTTTTTAACGCTCCAAGCCGAAAATCATCGAAACTTTCGCATTTTCCAGAGCTTATGCAAATACCGTTTTTGCATTCCGGATCACATAAGGGCCCACACTACTTTCATTCCACATCAAGTGTATAACCTGTTAGTACAAGTGCCATGGGCCACGCATCGGCCGTTCATGAATTTGAGCTCGCAAATAGGCTCACAAGCACCGGTTGAGTTTTCTAGTCTGCAATTCGGAAGACATTTGCATGTCGCCAGCGCCAAGCAAAATCCATTTCGAAATTCAGCCTCACATAAAGGTTCGCATGATTGCGATATTATATTGAATTTATAATCTTGTAAACATGCGCATTGACCTGGCGAGGTGCAAACATCATTTTTACACTCCGGCTTACATATAGGTTGACAAGCCTTTGTCAAAGTGTTTGCATGATAATCGGGGAAGCATTCACATATCTCTCGTGCAACACGTTTACTATGAAGACAATCCGGTCTGCAAACATGATAGCAATGGTTAACTTCTGCAACATATGCATAGCCTTCAAAGCATCTACAGATGGGTGGCGTCACACATTATCCATTTTTACACTCTGCCTCACAAATAGGTTCACATTTATTCGCTTTTGTAGTAAATTGATAACCTTCCAGACATTTGCAAGTGAATGGACTCACATATAGGTTCTCACTGATTCGGCTTTCTAACCAATCTATAACCTTCAAGAGATTTGCAAATAAATGGTGCTATACAGTGGGCATTTTTATACTCGGAATAACAGATAGGTTTACATTGACTCGGTTGCCCACTCAATTTATAACCCTCCAGACACTTTCAGGTAAATGGTGCTATACAGTGGCTTTTTTCGCACGCGGCTCACAGATAGGATTCCTTTGCTGTACCCTCGGTCACATTCACAAATGCCCGGCGAGATGCAGTGATCATTAGTACAGGGAGGCGCGCATGACACTTCACAAGTTCCAGTAATATTATTTTTAATAAATAATTGGTTGCATTTGCATACGTTAGGCTTTATACAAATGCCATTCTCACAGCTTGACTTGCAGATAGGCTTACAGTCGCCATTATGCATCTCATAACCGGGACAGCAACCAATTCTTGTCTAAGTATATAAATTTCAAATTTAAATATTTTTTTACGTAGAGATGTTTTCCTGCTCATACCTCTTCTCTACCATTGTGTGATTTTATGCAAAAACGTACAGCCGAAATTGTACTAAATAATAAACTTATCACAAGAAACTTTGTTAACATTTTTTTTCTTTTGCGGCCGTTTCCCTTAAACTTTAAAACAATAACTGAAAAATAATAGTAATATCATTCAACGGGATGGGGGAAATTCTATTTTTACTGAAAATGTTATTTTCTACGTATGAATCTTTCGTGTGATCTTTTATTAATCATCGTTGATTGTGGTGCGGTTAACGCTATGGAAAGGTTGCAAAAACGGAGGTTAGCGACATTCAAACGTAATGGATTTTTGTAAGCAATTTGTGTAAATGGCTGAACAGTTTCTTCATTATTTGCTATACTTTTCTGAATTCACCGTATTTCGGTTCGAAAATAAAAGTTGAGGACTATCCAAGATTTTGTTTTTATATATTGAAATATTTATCGAAAACCCCTTACAATGTAGCGTGCATATGCTGGTTAACCTTGGACTGGAAATTTATTTTAGCCGTGTCTGTCTCTCGCAATTTCTATTAAAACGTTAAAATCTTCTCTAAATGAACAAACTTGATCACTTGAACAGGTACATGGGAATTAAGCTTGAGCTTTAAGATTGTCACAAATGTCACATTATTATCATGAACGACATATAAATAAGTCTACGAAATTGTACAAAACACATACACAGTTAGAAAAATATTCCTTTCTGCCACTACACAATATAAAAAAGATTAAAAAAAAAACATGGTAAACGAAATGGTCTCTAGTTCGAGTCGGTGAACCGTTTCATATCTCTGTATACACTGTGCGGGTAGGAAAACGAACCTGCGATAGGGAAACCGAAGGACTGCTGTACGATAAAGTAAACTATGAAATTCTTTTTTAATTTTTTTTCTTTTAGATTGTGGAACCCCCATTGGATTTATTGCATCAGCCACGTAAGGCTAACTCAAAATGTGTGTTTTTCTTTGGTACTCGCAACTTGTAAGTTAAAACACTAATTTTCTCTTCCATTTTTGAGTCCTCATCCATTGGTTTTGAACATCCACTATTGTATTTTTCTTGCGTTTGCAGCGCCTGGATTGAAGCCAACAATATTAAACCGTTTGAGGGTCCCTGGAAGGAACAACTGTCTAAAGTGAATAAGCCAAATTCATTTCGGCAGGCTATGGAAGATATAAAAAATCATATCGATGACCCTACGGAAATTGACGCTGAAATTAGTAAGAGTATAGGCATGAATCATGCGACAGAAGCCGACTTTGATAAGATACGCGATGGCCTTAATGAAGAAGAAGACGACACTAATGACGTCACTGCTACTGCTGCAACTGCTGCTGCTGCTGTCAATACATCAGCTGACAATGGCTTAGGTGGCGGCTCAGTGTCTGGAATAAATGATCATGAAGATATCGCTTACAAAACCCCTGTTAAGCGTACGCCTAAAGCAAGGAGTACTATCTCGACCAGCAGTAAAATCAAATTACCGCCATCCACCGCCGCCTCCTCCACCGCCAAATCGACTACAAAACGCCGTCGTTCTTCACAAAATCCCGGAGGTAAACGTAAACGCAACAATTCGGCTAGTGTTTTAGACGATTTTATCGATTCAAGTTCACCGACGCCGCGGCGCAAAATTAACACAGAATCATTGGCTCATATCGGGACTTCGTCCCGCCGCAACATGAATTCAATTGCGTTACTCGATCGTCCTGTAGTGTTACGCCCAGAGGCCCAGGCTATTGATATGAATGCACGCAGTCAGACATTGGCCGAACGTGATATAACACCCTCGAATTTGACATTCGGTTTTCTCGGTTTGGGCATAATGGGTTCGACCATTGTTAAAGATTTGATCTGTACAGGCCACAAAGTGGTTGTGTGGAATCGTACTATGTCTAAATGCAAACCATTCGAAGAAGCTGGTGCTTTAGTTAAGGACACACCAATGGATGTGGTTGATGCCGCCGATATAATATTCTGTTGTGTTTCAGATCCCAAAGCCTCAAAGGATGTAAGTTTTTCTCGTGAAATATAAAATAGAAATATTTAATGATTTTGATATCAAACAGTTGGTATTTGGTAACTGTGGTGTACTGCGAGCCACCGATTTGTGCAACAAAGCCTATGTAGAAATGTCTACAATAGATCCGGAAACTTCACAAGATATTGCTGAGGGTATAACACAAAGCAATGGCCGCTATTTAGAAGTGCAAGTAATTTTAATATTCCATGGAATTAGAAAAAATATTACTACTTTGAGTATTTGTTTTCCACACATAGATACACGGCACCCGCCAAGAGGCCGAAGATGGCATGCTTATCATATTGGCTGGCGGGGATCGTACCGTATTCGAAGAATGTCATTCCTGCTTTAAAACGATTGCTAAGAACACTTTCTTTTTAGGAGGTAAGTTCGTTGTTAATTTCATTCTATCATAACTTTTTCTTTCTAGTTGTTTTTTTCCCTTTCTTTTTGTTCTTAATTTGTGTGTTTCTTTCTTGTTTTTTTCCGCCTTTTTCTCTTCATCGTCTTCGTGGCTTTTTTTCTCAAACTTTTTTAGCAGAAGTTGGCAATGCCTGCAAAGTTAATTTGATACTTCAGACCATAGTTGGTGTTAGTTTGGTTGGTTTGGCCGAAGCTTTAGCCTTGGGTATGTTTATAGCTACATAGCTTCTATCTTTATAAACGCTACATAATATATAAATTTTACATTTCTATTTTAGCTGATCGTTTCTCAATCTCTTTAAAGGATATCATTGACATATTCGAATTGACTTCAATGAAATCGCAATTATTATTAGCTAAAGGCAAAGGTGAGTGAAACTTTTTTAGTTGCAGAACAATTAAAGAACGTAGTTGTCTGTAGCAGCTTGATATGATCAATGCAAATTCTTTCATTCATTGGTGGGAAGAAAATTAAGTTTACAAATAAAATGTCTTGCACAGCATAAAAATTTGAAGTCAATCCATCCATGTTCTTGTTGCGAGACAAGAACGCAATGGAATTGATGTAGATAAACGAAGTACGTCCTTAACATTTAACTGTTGTTATGTAATCGCACTGCCATAACCTGTTTGACTTACAGTTTTTCTTGCAAATAAACATACAACAGAACCAACTATAGCGTGACTCTTTGAAGTCTTTATTTTAGTTTAATAATAAAAATATTAATTCAAGATAACAACAATGGCATTTCCGAAACTAATTTTTTCAGTCGACGTAAAACTGAACCTCGACGCTTTCTCCTTCTGATTATATTTGTGATTAAAATCATCTGGCACAAAATTATACCCATATATAAGTATACTAGATCAGCGACATGACGTCCATCGATTGGTGTCAGAATTCATTACATGATACCATTTATGTTATTGAGCCCTGGTTTCGAATTTGTTTCAATCTTTACACACCTTTTTTAGCCACCTTCTCAGCTTGGGAACTATGACAGTACCATGTAGAAAATAACACCATAACGGCGCTGTTATTTTTACTTATAAGAAATGCTGCAAAATGCAGCAATTCTGAGCTCAAGTTTATTTCATTTTCGCAATGTTACCATGATTGTTCAGAATTCCTACTTGTGTAATGGGCAGCTTTTCTATTAAAAAGGTTTTATCAATGATGATGTACCAGGATTATCAGATCTCAAACCTGAATTGAGGTCTCCGCGCCTTGGAAGCATTTATATCATTCGCAACCTCCCTACTATAAGTAACACAGCATAGTATAAGCACAGACTCCAAAGCAGCTTGTTAGCATTTTCAATATCTTAAAGAAATTATATAATAAATGTCTGAAGAAATAACTACTTACCAAAAGAGAACCCTGTGTCGAATCCGGCTGACATTTGTCAAGTAATTGTTGAGGGGGCTAACAACCCGTAAGAAGAATGCGTTCGGTATATAGCTCACGTAATATAAAAATTGTCAACGTTAATATGAGAATTATATTCAGGACTATTAGGTACGCTCTTCAATTGGAATATCAAATAAATAAGTTTTGTAAGGTGAACTTTTCTCTCTGTGTGGATCAAATGCAATATAAATAGGCAAAGTTTAAGCGGAAAGGGGTGGTTAAATGGCTGTGATTAAAACGATTAAAAATACGTATTCAAATCTTCTCTTTTAAGTATCTTCACCGGTTTGTTTGCGCCGTATTTGCGGTAAATATTCTTCTGCCCGCAAAAATTTAGCTACAGCAACTTTGGAGAAACATTCGAAGTTCTTGCACGAGTAATCGCAACTTATATACTACATAGAATTTGTACAAAACTAGAGTGTCTGTATAAAAATTGAAATAGGTGGTTGACGTAACAGAAATCGGCCACAGACGAAGAAGTTTTTCTTAGTTATGTAGTTTAAAAAATTTAAAATGTCAGACGTTGGACAAGCTAAACCATTCCATAGTTTACATCACTTTACCGCTAACTTTTGTGGTAAAATATCAAAAGTTGCTACATAAATGCATGAAGACGGAAAGATATAAGACTTTCCCAAAGAGACCCAAAAGGTAAGGTAAGGAAAGGTTTATTTCAAATTTGGCTTAGTAAATTACGTACTTTGAATCAATTGTCATTGTACAATACCTCATGTCATATACTGCTTATAAAGTCTTATTTTTTGATAAGACGTTTATACGGGCCTTCAAAGCCTTCAAAAAATGATCGCGTTCCGTCCAAATGGATCACATGCACTTGGTACGCCAATCCAGTATTTTTGCTGAGAAATATTTTTCATATTTATTTTTCTACAAAACGACATCATATAGCGAACAGTCGGAAAAATTTTCCGGTGCAATCAGTTGTCAATGGTGACGAAACTTGTCATAAATGTAACAAATTTCATTAAAATATAATTGCGATAAATAGATCATCATTTAACAAACTTAATAAAAGCATCTAAAAAAGAACTATAAATTGATTCGTATAAAAACCGTGGGTCTATGTGAAGTCGTCCTAGTTGCTACAGGCAGGCAGGCGCAGAGAACTACTTGTATCCTTGTCACAAGAAGTGTAGGTTATATTTTACTTCAAGTTTTTGTTATATCAAATTAATTTTTCGAAAAGTGAAACTTGAGTTTGTATACACTCGAACCTGTTTTTGCGTTTTCACCGCATAAAAAAAAAAACTTTTTTTGTGTGTTGCGAACCCTATTTTCTATAGTACTTTCTAAAGGCTCTTATTAAGTGATCGCGATAATAAAAGTATGTCATACGGTTATGGATAGAATAAAACGGGCTTTGGAAAAAGCTTGTACACCCAATTCTTTTTTTACAAGGTAAATGTGTTCTTTAGAAATCCGTGCAAAAAATACTTTAGACATATGGCAAATTTAGTGATATGTTCCACGACTTTAAAAAATTATGCAAGATGAAAAATCTATACATTTTTTCAAAAAACCACGCAACAGAAATGATGATGAACTCCTTATTACATGTTTCTAAAATAATTCATTTTTATTACAAAAAAACAGATTAAAATTGCTATACATTGAAAATTTAGTCCATAAGTACACACAACGTGTGAAAACTGAAATAAAATTAGGCGTCAAAATCAATTTCCCAACTATTACGAAGTGGACCAAAAATGCTATCGCCAGTAGATATGTCGGGTGTGTCTAGCACAAGTGTCGTTTCCGACTCCCACGAAGAAATTCATTGGTTATTAACGGCCAAGTAATAATAGGATTATTTTGGTCTAAAAAGAGAATTTCGATGAATTTAAATTTTCTTGTTATTGTTATTCTTTACAGAAATGGCCAAAGGCGATTTTAATCCTCAACAACCGCTCAGTCACATGCAAAAAGACTTGCGACTTGTTTTAAGCATGGCCGAGAATTTGGATCAATCGATGCCAGTCACCGCAATAACAAATGAAGTCTTTAAACATACCAAACGGCTGGGCTACAGCGATCACGATTCAAGCGCCGTCTTTGTAAGATCCAGATTTTAACATTTAGTTAACGCAACGACTTGATAAGTTACAACAAAAACAACAAACAAAACAGACAACTTTAAAACAATAACAGCAACAACAACAAAAATATTATTACTAAGTATCTAGAAATACAAGATAAACGAAAGGAAAAAAATAAAAAAAAGAGAATAAGAACATCAAAGAACTTTAAAGGTGAAAGTTATAAAAATCATGGAAAAGAAAGAGAAAAGCAAAACACGGTTTAACAAAATTTAGTTTAAAGAGCACGCGCGTTTATTTTGCATAAATAGAGAAAATTTATTTTTTATTACTTTTTTTTTTTTTAATATGAAATTAAGTTTAACGTTTACATCTATATACAAATATTATCATTCTTACGCTATCCCTTCCCTTAATTAAATTTAATTGTTAATAATTTTATTTGTTTAATTTTCTCCCTCTTTTTATGTTTTGGCAAAAAACAAACAAACATAAACAACAACAAAATTGAAAACATAAATATTTTAAATAATAAAATGAAAACTACAGAGATTCTTAAATGAACGGCGTCCAACCGTACCAACTGAATGTCAGAAACGAAAAGACTACGAAGAAATTGACAAAAACGAGACATCAAAATCTGCCGCGACTGCTACTACCAGTCCTATACGTTCAAGTAACATGACCAACAGTAAGGCGAGAAATATATCTTCAGTTACAAAAACACCGAATGGTCATGTGGTGGCTAAAGATATTGATGATGACGACGAAGACTATAAAATTAATGATGGAAGCATTGACGATACTACTGAAAATATTAACAACACTAACAACAATAGCAACAGTAATTCTCTTTTGAAATCGAAAAACAAAGAAGAAGAAAAGAAGAAACAAATTGTATGAAAATAATATTAAAGAAACAATACAACTTTTATCAATCGGATGCTTGTGTGTATGTGAATAGTAAATATTTTCAATTTCATTCATACTTTCATAAAATGCACACCCTCTATCTCTCGAAAAACAAGAGCATGCAATAAATATTTTTGACAGTTCCCGAGCTCTTCCTTCAGATATATATATATATATACATATTTATATATTTATATATTTATATATTTATATTTATATTTGTATATATATATATATATATACATATTTATATATTTATATATTTATATTTATATTTATATATATATATACATGTGAAAGTAGGTAACAGCTCATATGTTTTATTATGTAACCTTAGTTTCTCAAACTTTAAGTTTTCGAAACAGTTTTGAAAAAAAAGAAAACCGCCACATGAATACACTCTTAGAACTACAATTTTTATTGTAATTTATATTATAATAAATAAAATAAATGTTGGTCTTTTTATGTTTTGTTTTTTTTTCTCCTTTAATTTTTGATTTCTTTTCTCTTACAACTGAAACATTTTTTTAATAAATTTTGTCTTTAATTGTAATTACGATTTTACACTTATATGTATTAAATAAAAGTGGAAAAAAATTTAAGCCCGTTTGTGATTAACTTGTTAATAGAAGATATATCAATATTAAAAT
The DNA here is from genome assembly GCA_001077435.1 of Glossina morsitans morsitans. Classification (NCBI taxonomy): domain Eukaryota; kingdom Metazoa; phylum Arthropoda; class Insecta; order Diptera; family Glossinidae; genus Glossina; species Glossina morsitans. The sequence goes on from CCAG010012140.1 coordinate 38,836, forward strand.
CCAGGCAAACAGATTTCAAGAAGCTGTTCAACTTTTAACTAAAAGCTGCTGAAATAAATCAATAAGTGGGCACATACAGAAATTGCGTCACATCGAAGATTGCATTGGACACATTATGTTAGCAGTTTTTCATAATTTTATTAAGGCTGGCACGATCGTTTTCCCTTTGCTAAAGTAGTCGACAGGGCCCGATTTATGATAGGATATGACGCATTACTTCGCAGTTATATGGACCATTAAGTGAACATAATTATAATTGGCTAACAGTTTCAAGCTTCCACGCTATCAGTACAAATAGATTAAATATTTCATGATTTCAGATAAATATTTCATGACGAAAAACAGTGTTACCAATGTCCTCCAATATATTTTTCGGCGGCAGAACGCTATTAAAAATCAATTGTTTCGTATATAATGCCTTAAAAAAAAAGACAGTGGGGATCGAGATATCATTAAAAACGCGTTACCCTTAATTAATGAACCATCTGATGCATATTTATGATGGCCGCCGAAAATTCAATAAATAAATGGAATAAATCGGCTAATTAACTTACAATTAAAAAAAGACTTTTATTTTGTATATATTTGTTTGAAATGATTTTGGTATTTCGGAATTCTCTTATTACAGTTATTTTCAATTTCGTAGTAATTGCAATCATTTCGTGCATAAACATCGCATTGCGATGGTTGTATGAATCCTAATCTTTACTGTTGCATGGTTACAGTGGATGCAAATATTGTCGAAGAATATAAGCCTATTGATCAGAATGTATTATATCGAAGAAGAATTAAAGTTAACTGCAGTATTACACTAACTTATATGTTATTGACAATGCCAATTTCACATTTGGTGGCCCGCTTTGTGCTATACATAAACATTTAAGTGCATATATACAAGAATTAACGAGATATCGACAACCGGTTTTGTTACGAATAATCACTTTATTTGTAAACAAAAATCAGTTGTTGCATAATATTCCAGCATTGATCAAAGAAAGATTAAAGGCTGAGAATCGTAATCAATTAATCCGTGACTGTAAGGGCGCTTAACATTCCATCAGACGGTGGAATCTTTACTGACTTGGGCACTTGACTGACTTTCATTCCGCGATCGTAGGCCCAGTTGTCATTCCTAAGATGCCATCAGTCCATTGGAAGTTAACCCCACCTACGATGAAGTCACCTTGTAAAGGATCGAAGGGGAAGTAATGACGAGCAATCCGATACGAGCGATTGTCGTGGAAAGAATAAACAATAAAGGTATAAGCACCCGAATCAGCCAAATAAGCATAAGTTTTATCATATTCGGAGCGATTAGAGTCGACAATCTAAATGAACAAAAAAGTCGAAACAAGCTGAAGAGAGTAAATACAAAACATATTATGTTGGCAAGAAAACTGGGTTCTTGGGTAAGTCATAACGTCTAATCAGCTTATCAGTTTTCAAATCAAAGATGGTAATGCCGGCTATGTATTTAGTATCAACCAAACCCAGAGACGATCACAGGCATCGGCTTGTACTTGAAATGGAGGAAATACTGTAGAATTATATTTAAGAAGGCTTTCTGTATCATATGTAGGCATTAGGAGTATAGTGTTGGCCTCCCAGCCGGGAGAAGGTTTTACTTTAGGTGATTGATCTTCAGAATCTAAGTCCAGATAATTTAATGAGGCAGCCACACCGGATCTCCATCTGTAGAGGCAAAGGTAAATTTAAAGATTTGACATTAGATATTTAAAATTTTGATGACGTAATTACAATGTTTTAAATGGTCTGAATTTCAGGGACATATTCTCATAAATAAGAAAGAAAGACTTCGAACATTAATTTCTACGACTTAAAATAGTATTCTCAATATGAGTTTCAAGTCAATTTTGTCGATTCCCTAGCACGACCCTAGTAACTTGTGTTTGAAACTGCATTTTTGGAAAATGTGTCGTGATTAGTTTCTTGAGGGATAAGCTGGCAATGACTTTGATGTTAACCATACAACTTCTTGTTCAACTTGGTGTAAGGTTATTCCTCTTGACGTCATTTCCAATGTGGGGCAATGTAGCAGATATAAGCACCACAATGGCTGGCGGTAAATACCGAAAAATCTCATAATTTTGCTTTTTAAAACGTGCATTGCTAAAGCCCAACTATACGTTAGCGTTTTTCTTTGATGTTCATGTGACATGTTTGACATAGATAAATAAAAAAATTCGAAAGTTGTAAAAAAAGTTGAAGAATATGCGTCAAGCGCGTAGGTTAATTTTTTTTAGGTACAATGTCAATTTTTGCAACGATATTCTCGATTGTCAAGAATTGGGCAACCAAATTTGGGCAAATTGGGCAAATTGGTTTTCTGTCTGCAGAAATCATGATTATAACTTCAAAACTTTGTCTAGCAAAACGAGCCGGCAAATCCATATTTAACTAATGGGAAAGCGATAAGTTTACGTTTTTTCTTACATCTTTTGCTTATCTTCAAATGTTCAGCCACAATTACCAAAAAAAAAATCTTAAAAGGTTAGAAAGAGTATGTTTTCATGTTGCATATGTAAAGCTTTTCCTAACTAGTCTGTAGTTTTAAATGCCACTGAATTATATAAATGCATGACTTTAAATACCGTACCATTTATTAACGGTCTTTCCATTCCTTGTTGCAATCAAAAATCGTACAATCTGTATGCTTTTATAGATGTATACGCACACGTGCATACATACGTGCACAATTTATTGAAAATTTTGTTCGAAAACTTTTTAAATATAATGTAATTTGATTCAACTGCATTTTATGTTAGAAATTATGATTTTTAAATTATTTGTACAAATTTAACCAACGCATATGTGAGATAAACTGCGACTATGCTAACAACAATTATGGAGCTGAAGATTATTTTGGTCATTTAATGCAAACTTATAAAGTTTTTTTACGAAATAAAAATGAAAATTCGTTACGAACATTGCAACCTTCGTTACGGCCAAGCGAAAAATTAGATTTCTTTACGAAAATTCTGTAAGCTTAATCTTTTCTAACATCTCTGTGTTACTGAATATAAATTATAATAAATATAAATGCTTACGGAAACATTGTAAAGATAAAATATTTCAACACACCTTCACAGTTTCTGTCCTGTGTGTTAATGTGTGTTAAAATGTTTTATAATTCTTCCAGTAAAAAGATCTTTTGAATTGTATATATATGAAAAAAATACGACGAAATTTCATAATCTACGGAATTTAATATATACTTTTCGTTAACTCCTCTGTGTTAATCTTCAAATGTGTACAACCCTGTTCATACGAATTTACTTGTAAAAGAAGAGACAGGGAAAATGTAGAAAATGGCGAACTTCGGTTGATTTTCATTTCGGAATTTCACGTTAATTTTTGTTCATCAAAAATATAGCAAAAAAAAAATATTAAAAAACAATTTTAATAATTAAGTAATAGACTGTGTAATTAAGCAATAAACAACAAAGCGGTATCTGTGGTGTGGTGAATGTACGGAAGTTTTATTTTAATAGAATGTGAAATTTTTCTTTTCATTGGATGAAGTGGAAAAAAATAGATGTGAAATGATGAATATGAGAAAAGAAGAATTGTAAAATAATGTGAACGAACCTCTCCAAGTATGTGTGTAAAGGAAAAGTGAAGAAAAAAAAAGCACAAAAAGGTAAAAATATATGGAGGCCAACAGAAACGAATAAAGAAATAAAATTAAGAAATTTTTAATATTTCTTGTATTCGAAAGAAAAAAAATTGTGGACATACATTATCCATTTATAAAGATTTGACTTTTAAACTTGTGTGTTTACGCTGAATGATACGATTTCTGCACCTCTTCCAGTATGTCAACTACTGTTAATTCTATATAACTTTTCCAAAGAGCATTTGTTGCATATGATTTCTTGTAAAGATCTTGTCTGCCTGCTACTCAGCTATAAGAAATGCAAATGTAAGTTCATAAAATATTTTTAAAATGTGTTCAAGTTTTCCTATGAATTGTAAAGTGGAAATTTCCTTAAAACGAAAAAATTACGACGAAATTTCATTGAAATTTGTTTTTGTTTTGCTTACAATAAGGGAAACTGCGATGAAAAAAACAATAATCAACATAGACAGAGAGAAATAATTAAACTGAGAACGTTGCCATTACGAGAGAGTATTTATACCTAATGTGATACAGAGCGTGTGAAGAAAAGGGACAATCCCACAGTAATATTGTCGTTAAAATATATAAACTATATAAGCTAATAATATGCAAGAAAGAAAGAGATTAGTCAATGTTTTTGACTTTTCAACTTCGCAAGGTTGCATTTATTAGGTTTAAAAATATCCACAAAATTACTTAAAATTTTCAAGCAAACATCTGAAAATATCTTACATGAAAAAAAAACTATTTAAAAACATTGGAGAAGAAGGTAACGAAAAAGGAAATATTCATGTATGTGTACTCTAACTCTTATATTATCATACGCACCTACATATGTCCTAATACTAGAAGAGAGCATAAGAAGAAGAAGAAATTTCCGATAGACTTGTAAGCCGTAACAGCAGTAGTGTATCCGCAGTTGCTCGTCTACGCGTAATAATTTTTAAAAATTTGTAAAGAGGAATTGAAAAATATTAAAAAGAAAATGCAAAAAGCTTAAAAAATAACGTAAAACAAATGTGAGAATAAAAGAAATTTTTATAAAATGAAAAGTTCAAAGTGCAAATATTTGAATTAAAAAAAGCTGGTTAATGCAATAAATTACTGAACTGTACAGACGAGCAACATTCTTTTTTTAAGCCGTAGGCATTTCCTAGACAGAAAAAGTTTTCTTATTCCTTTTTTAATTTATTGCCAATGTGTTGAAATCATTAGAATTTTCTTTTTATTTGATTTTAAGTACAACGACGTTTGAAGAAATCCCCAAAAAGTGTATCATGCACGTCGTTCTCGTTATCTAGTGTTCTTTTTTACATTATGGGGTTTGTTGTTGTAAGTGTGCGCGATTTTATTTTGGTTTAATATGTATGGATCCCATTTAGGGGAGTGAGTGTACGTATAATGGATGAATGTTTTAACTCTACTACCCCTGCCTGCCAAACCCACTTAAGTTGTTCGCCTCGCTTTCCCCACCATTTCTAAACCATCCTATTAAGGTTTATCATATACGTCTGCTGCTTGCCAAAGTGTGTGTACGTAATATTCCATACAATACAACATTTTGTTGTATTGTATGACTTGTATACTTGCATATTTATATAAATATTTGTGTATTTGTGGCTATAGTATTTCATCGTGTCCATTTAGTGTTTATTTTTTCCTCTAAACTTTATTTGTAGTGAAAACGAATAAAGGAAACAAAAAGTAATGAGAAATCGTCATCTCTTAATTTTTGTTGTTGTTCCCTTTTTTCTCAAGTTATCTTTGTGCGATTTTTGTTGTTTTTTATTTATATTTAATTTTTTTAGAGTGTTTTCCACCCGTGGGCCGGCACCCTCTTTTTACTTCTTTTATGTCACACAGATACAATCAATTTTCCCCCTTTTGCTCTCTCACAAACACTTCATTACCTTATGCATTTCAACTCTCTTATTTTCTAATTTTGCTCTCATAAAGCACAGCCGCCCTGGTCTTCCATTCGTATGTTATGCGTTCATTAAGGAAAAAAAAAAGCAAAAACAAAAATCATTATAATATATATACAATAATATTTTAAATGTATTGGCGCTCAGCAACACACAAATCAACAATTATTACGGTTTAGCTGATGTCGCTGCTTTATCTCTATGAGATTTCTTGCAATGAAAAACAAAGTGTAAATGTTTTTAATCGTACTTTAATGCCTTATAGACTTTTGAGGAATAAACTTTTTTTATAAAGATTTTCATTTTTTCACATTTCTAAAGCTATATATATTTTTTCTATATTTCTGTACACATGTGTGTTCACAAAACGGAGCAAATCTCTAAATTAGTTTAATTTTTATCTCGTACAAGTAGATAGACGTGCATTAATTCTGTTTTTCTCTTCCCCTTGATATACTTAAAAACCAAGCAGCAGATATCCTTTATTTATGCCTGTACTCAGCACAATGTATTTTTTAAAAGTTGTGCCAATATTTTCAAAGTTCTGCAGGCGTAAGTCTACTTTTTCTGTTAAGTGTGCATTATAAACCGTCGTGGGCGTTCTTTTTTTACCGTAAAAGTTGTGATATGTGTAATTCTCACAGAAACCTTAAACATAATCAATCTACATTTAATGTATATTCACAGGTGGACTTCAAAATTTTAGCTACCATTTCACGCTAGCAATTGCTACGAAACGAGAAAAGCAATTTTACAAAATATTTGAAATATCTAACTACTTTTGTCCGAAAGTGGAAAACTCTAGTTGTTGTTGTAAAGTGAAGCTTATCGTGCCTGTCCCCCAACAAGAATGTTGCGCCTGCGTGTCGATCGCGGCAATTCAAAAATTTGGCACGCCAAATTAATTATAAGCATGTGTGAAATTCCAGCGCCGAGCGATTTCGGTTATGCATTAACGCGTATTAGCTATTTTCCGGTTACGGAAAGCAAGGCGTAGTCACAATGTCACAACGGCCGTTGACTGTAACTATATATAAAAATAAATATATAGAAATCGATCCTTACTTGGCGAATTAATGAATGTAGTTACCTTCATATTGGTTGTTTTTACTAATCTATTTCATTTATACCGTCTATCATATGACGCTGTTCTTATTGTTAGCGACAATTCAGTGCTCAGTATAATTAATTATTTGTTTTGTACAACAAGCCACTGAGGGGATATCACCTATACGTGCGTGATCAGCAAGGGTTAAAGGAAGAGTGAGATGAAAAGATGGAGTAATGTTTGTGAGGGTTCGACTTGAACATGGAAACATCAGGTACGGCAGGAAAAGGAGCCCATAGTATTGGGCTAAGATTTTTTTTTTACGCAGACTACAAAGATCGAACGACCGTAGTGCATACAGAGCGGGGCGCCGCTTGGAAGATTTGAATAATAGAATGAAATAAAAATTGCGATCATCGTAAAAGTTTGTCTACAAGGATAAACATAATATAGAATATTTCTGTTTCTATTTGCTATTACTCTCGCTTATCAAAAAAATCCGTTCAAACTAAACGTAATCAATTTTCTTCCAATTTCTATTGCGCCTATACACTTTTGAAATAATAAAAGCACAACCTATCTCTACTCTGTCATCATTTCATTGTTAAATCTTATGCGTCATTTAATTTTACGAAAGGGGCACATCACTGCATCGGAAAGATTTTAAAGTTTATTATTAATGAAAAGCAAAATTCTCTCTGTTCACTCGCATCACCTTCGTTATGTGCACTTTTTTTAATGATTTGTTTTTATAGAAAAAATAAAATCAAAAAATTTTAACCCTTCCAGATAAATATATTTTTATTGCTTGTATAATATGTAACAGCAATTATTTTTTTAGCAGAATCTGCTCCCCTTTCATTCTTTCATGCTCCTATAGTTTCTGTCCTACTCTTTGTCACATTTGTTAAATTGCATGCCATTGCCCTCTTTTTTCACTTAATATGTCATAAAAACAAAGCAAAATAAAAAACTAAAAAATAGCAGCGACAACAACATTGCGATTTTTACAGTTAAGAAAAAAAGTTATAATTGAGAAAAATCTTCCTTATTTATTGTTGTTGCTTTCACTACCCTTTGTGTGTTTTCTCCTAAAAGTGCATGCACATTCATGCAGTAGAGGAGGGAGAAGAAGGTAGCTCTTCTTTTTTAAGTTGTTGTATTTATTGAGATATATTGTGTGTGCGTGCGAGACGGAGTTGCTTTATGCATTATTTTTAATTAACCGCCAACTGAATTGATTTTTTTCACTTTCTCTATCCCTTTCTTTATACACTTTATTTGGCGTTATTGTTGTGGTTATTGCTGATAATGCTGAGAGTTAAACAAGAGTTTTGCATTATGTTTTCTATTAAAACACAGCAACAAATTATAACAAATGCACATACCTGTACACAAGCCATGTAAGTGAATATAGGAGAACGACGCGTTGCAGCTAAAAGCAAGTTAAGAGCAGTGCCGGTTTATGATTGTACCACTTAAGTGTTGAAATTCATTGTACTTTGAACTTCAATGAGTTCACGTTACACATATGAAAATAACTACATCGACAGACCAGTTAGTTGGCCGTATGACTGACTGTTTAGCGGTTGACTGATTGGTTTAATATTCTAAACACCTGTCGTTTTGCTTTTACATGTATATTTACTCCCTGAGTAACATTAGGAATTGCGTTTATGCGTGATTACGTAGCCGTCTGTCTGAATTATATAACCGGAAAATTCCATACCTCCAGTCCAAAATCTATTCCAATGACTTCGAGGTGAAAAGGAGCGCAAAATTCAAATCTTGCGTCAATTTTCGGTCATAATATATTTACTATTCAAGTTATATTTCTTCACCTTCATACTTAATGAAAGTTGCGGCGATTTCCATTTGTTTGAGGTGCTGGTCGGTCCAAAAGGTTTTGGCAGAAGGATAACAGTATAGCCTTCGTCTTCTTATCATATAGGTATCTTAAGCTAGCTAATCTTTCTTAGGTATAGAAATACGCAAGGTATGGGGTGGGATGGGATGGGCATGTACGTCTATTTTCCGCACTTCGGGATGTTTAAGTCTCGGTAATAAATTCAAAACTTGGTTACAATTTTTTTTTTTATAACTCTCGTCAGGTTAAGATTAAAAATTGGTTAAACCCAACAATAGGTTCGTCCGTAAATACCAAGTATTCATATAAAAATAACTAGGGAGTAAATCAAATATTATTTTTATCGTTTGTCGCAAAATAAGTAAACAAAGGTAACTTTAAAATTGATACGATAAGAACAATACGTGATGTGGAGCGAATACATTTCCGCACTGTCGAACATTGATATATCGTACCTCAAATAATTGAGTGCTATGAGCGGAATATAATATTTGTCCTGCTTTATCCTATATTATATAAAATATTAATTATTATAAATAGGTTATAAAGTATATTATATGTATACTTGTAAGTGGTATTATACATACATATGCATATATAAAACTCGAAGAGTTTGTTGTTCTCTTTTAAGCGATTATACTCAACTTATAACCAAGTGATCGTTGCATTAGCTAACACATGCGCAAGCAAATCAACAAACGTCACAGATACTGACTGAAATTCAGGAAGACGTATCTTACGTGCATGGGTAGCATATACACAATCAGACATATAGACTAAACGAGGCCAGGGTCAAGTTATGTGCATTTAAATAAAAAGCTTTTAAATAATATGAGATTCTCTACTTTTTCCTTCTAGTGTTTATTAGCGGTTTTCGTCTATACATTTAACATTTAGTAGATATATAAAACGATAAAAACAGAGAAAGGTAATCAGCTCGTAAGGCTATAAATTGTAAATTCAATCAAACCCATTTTCAAACTTGATGTCGGTAAATATATATATCGACGTCGAATGTGAACGAAATTTGACCAAAAACTATAATTTTACGGTTTTTGCGAATACTAGAGAACATACACTCCGACAGTCAAAGAGTTGATTGCATACTTCATTTCAATTCATAAGAGCAAAGCCGTTTTTCCTTTCTCCCAAAAGGTTAGCCTTTTAAGTATTTATATCTTTTTATATACTCCATACCGTTTATTGTATAGGGTTTACTAACCCTTTGCATCAGTATTGTATCACATCAATCATTACGATTACATTTGGGCGCATGTCTGGAATACTTAGCAAGAATTAAGATATAGTCGCTTTTATCATGGCCACAAGAATTTTTATTAAAACGAGGGCTTTATATGGAACTAATGGATAATTTTTGATATTTCATGAAAAAGACAAGTGAAGAACTGAGTTTGGTTGTTATTTTATCGCTCTTTCTTTTCTGAAAGCGAATAACTTTAAAAAATATTTTTGAGAGAACCGAATGTAGTATTTTGAGCAAGACTCTGAGACTCTGATCATTTGACTGCACCATCAGAAATTGGTCGTTGGGTTAAATTTCAACGCATATATCTTTCCTTTAATATTTACTACCGAAGAATACGGACTTGTTTACTTTGTCAAAACGTTTGCAACACATAAAAGCAAGCTTCGGAGAACCCACAACTTGTATACATACTTTATTAGCATCAATGATGAATGGATCTACGCCTAGCTGTCTGACCATCAGCATATTTATTTAAGATTTATGGTAAACATTCCCCGGTCGTAAAAATTTAACATTTCCGATCAAAATTTACACAAGACATGCGAAGTTGTTCCATGCCGATTTAGAGAACAAATCCGAAATCCACATAGGCATGTCTGTCTCGTTCTACGCAATATTTGCAACGAAGTTTCGCACGCTCGCTAAAATAAATGATCGACTTTAAGCTTGACATAACAATTGAAAGTTCTTCTATGCATGTTGGTATTGAAGATCGGCCACACCAACGACATGCCTACAGTGTTATATAGAATAAAAGCAACTTTGCTGTTCACATTTCTTGCTAATTACACGAATAATTCTACAAAAATAGAAAATATCTGTCACACCCACCCAAAAACAAATTTCTTACTTATTTGGTTTGTTTTGGAACATTTCTTTTACAAGGAAACGCAGTCTTTGCTCGTATTATATGAAATGAATTTAAAATTTTACATATACATGCAATAGGTTTTTCGAAATGAAGACAAGCGGTTCAATTAGAGGTAGAATAAGCACAGCGTGTTCAATTTTTTTTTTTTAACCGATTTGTTTTATGTACATATATGAAATATTAAACTGTTTTATGAAATAATTTTTTCATTTATTATCTCCTTTATTTATTTTCTTCCAGCTAACAACAATAATTAATAACATAATTAAAAAAAAAAATCCAAGTAAAAAGAAATTTATCATAACAAAGATGTTTTTCGTTTTAATTCCAACACAAGCGAAGATTCGAGTGGCAACCTGAAAAGAAATGTAAAAAAAAGAAGAATGGAAAAGCAAGCCATGAAAGCGTAAGCCAGTAAAGCAAGTAAGGCAAACAATAATAACAACAACGTTATAAATAAATGCTTGTAAAATAAATTTTGCCTAAATATATATGCGCAAGTAAAACAACGTGAACGACAGCAACTTAAATGCGAGCAATAACAATACACTTAGAATATCTGCGCATTTACTTCTATAAATACCTATATACATATATTATATACATATATAATGTACATATGTATATATATATGTGTATATATAAGTGTATTTATGTATGCATATTTTTGTAAACATAAATTTATGTCTACTGTATTGCTAATGTCCTGAGCCGTGCGTTGCAAACGCGTTTAAAAGAAGTTAAAATAAAAAAACCATAGAAAATTTGTTTTATTTTGGTTTCTTTATTTTTATATATTCGCCAATAATAATAAAAAAATCCACTGCAATTGAAAATAAGGAATTAAAAAAATAATCTCAAATTATCCATATGTAAAAAAATTACATCAAACTTCTTAAAATAAAATTTTAATAAAAATATTAAAAATTAATAAAAATTAAAAAAAAAAATTGTAAAAGAAAAATAATAATAAAATAGGCATAATTTATTGAAAACGAAATTGTTCAAAAATGATAATAGTAAAGAAATTGCAAAAAAAAGAATTATAATAATTGACAGAGCAATTTGTTGTGTTAAGTGCTTTTTTATATAAAAAAAAAAATCATAAATATCAAAAATATTAAATATTATCAAATAATTCTAATTAAAAAAAAATATATATGCATAAAAAATAGAAAAAAATGTAAATTAAATAAAAATCGTGCTTTAAGTTTACATAATTTAGAAAAAGTAATTGCAAAAAAAAATTATGTATACATAAATATATTTGCACACAACTACAAACACGAACGTAAATAAATGCAGGCACACTCCTTTGCATGCAAGCACACAGATACTTATAAATACATATACATACATAAATATACACATAAACACATATTCATATACATATAAAAATATATTCAAACATGCACACAATGTACACAAATACAAATATATATACATACATACATGCATACACAAATATATCCGAATGATCTCATTAAAAACAAAAAAATGCATACAAATACTAAAGGAGACTACGAAAAAAAATTGAATTTTAACATAATTTTTATAAAATCATCCTTTAGCGCAACAGCCAGGCAACGAACCGCAAATAACAAAGAGCAAAGTTATAAAAACCAAAATAAAGTACTTAGAAAATAATTAAGATCTAAGAAAAAAACCAACCATCAAACTAACAACGCGTTGTTAATGTCGTTATCTTTTTTCGAACGTATACTCAAAACCAGCGCGCGCTCACTTTACACTCGTATACCTTTTCTACCAAAAAAAACCACAACAAAATTTTTAAAAAATTTTTGTTTTCTAATTTCTTACTACGGTGTCCTTCGTTTAATTTTACAAAATAGCAACAAACGCAAAAGCAATAATCGCCTTGAATATTAAAGCAACAAAAAAGAAAGGAAAAAAACCTCTTTTTATCATCAGCAGCGCATTTCATTATCACCAGTAGCAGTACGTCTGAAACCAAAATATCACAAATATTAAAAAAAAAAGAGAAAATCAAAATTAATCTTCAACGCTATCTTTAAATATTTAATTCTAAAATAAAATAGAAACCGACAGCAAAACACCACCAATTGCCGTGGAAGCAGAATTTCAAGAAATTTTAAAGCCAACAATAACTACAAAAAAGCAAAAACAGCAACAACAACAACATGCGTAGCTGTTATACGAGATATTAGTAAAAAGTTTTTTTTTACTAAATCCAATGCCATGGATATGAAGAAAATACCAAAACCACGGTAAGTTTTTACGATATATACAATCCACCAACTTCGACCATGGTTAAAAAAAAAAATGAAAATGTGCTTCCTCCTTTTCCTTTTGCTCCTTGTACTGATCTGAGTTTAATTTCCTACCGATAGGCTTTATCGTCCGCTATATGAATACACATATTAATTTTACAATACAGTCTGCTCCTTAGCCGAATCATCGTCAAAGGCAAGCAAGCTATTGTAAATTTGCTGTCTGTTTTATACAACTCCAATGTGCCACCAGTAGGACTTTAAAAAAAAAAAGCCATAAATATTCTGTCAACAAACTAAGATTAGAACCGATGTATTCAGAAATGCTTGTCAAATTAATACTACAAACTAATATATCAATTTAGGGCACACAATTATTTTAAAATTTAATACAAAAATGATGTGCCAGAGCTGTCACGTGAGACGAAAACGTGAAGCAAAAAAATCTCTCTTCTAATCAGCTAAAAGGGTCACAAGATACGGACGAAATAGTATGGTTTTATTTAGGTTTTAGTGACATTCTCTAATATCGACATAAAATGAAGTGTTGTTCCTCTGAAGTACTGCCACCTTAGTTAGGATGTTGCTGATGTTTCCAAAGACCATAAGTTTCTTCTTCATTTAGCTTAAAATTAAGAACCATTTGCCAACAATTGCTTGAAATCAAGAAACACTCACACAAAAAAGTATTTGTTATCTGAAATCTGCATCTGAAATTTGACTTATAGAGCTCAAAACTTTCTTACACGTTTCCCTTTTTTTAACCCCCAATTATCTGCTTTTTTTCATTTTTTTGTTTTCGTATTTTCCTTCTCTCCATAATTTCAGTTCTATCGTAAAGTTTGTATTCTTTCTTTATTTTCCTTATTTTTTCACTTAGTTGTAGGACGAGATTTTCTTTTTTATTTTTTTTTCAAGAGTTTTTTAATTACTTCTTAAAAGAGTGCGCAAAGAAGCGATAGTTAAAGATGAAAAAAAAAAAAATAAATAAATAAATAAAAGAAAAAGATTTTCCAAAAACAAGTTTAAATATTTCGAGCGGAAAAGTGCAAAGGAAATGAAAGGAAGTGTTGTCAAGAGGAGGAAAGCGAACTGCTGGGACTTTCAGCGAACAGTAAAGGGAAATTAGAATGTTGCCACATCAATTAAGTTCCTTTTCGTCCGTCTATTTAGTTAAATATTAAGGGTTAACTCGTGTTCGCAAAAAATTAATAGAAATTGTAACGCAGCCTGCCTTTAGCGGCGAAACATTTCACATTCAACATTAGAAAAGTAAGAAAAGGATGGAAATTCGAATTTACTTCCAAGAACTTGAGGTTTCGCAACCATCCTGGACAAATTTTAACGTCATTGTTATTATTTCGTTTTCAGTTGTAACAATTGTGAAGTTCACGCCGATGTTATAAATTTCTATTTAATTTGCTTTCTTCTCTATCCGGAAATTTCCAATGGACATTTCGGGCATATCCACATGCTGAAATTTGGCAAACATCAATTTTGATGTATACTTCAAACGACTTCCACTACAAAATCGCGGATTATAATTTTCTTAACAATTGTGTTGATATGAGTATCAAATAGAAAAGCTTCGAGGATAGAATGCGATAAGCTAAGTAAGTTAATTCTACGTTAAATACGACAAACGCCACAACATGACAGAGTCACCTTTTTTCGACAATTTATGATTGACACACGAAAGCTGGAGGCATTAGTAATAGGCGTGGTAGTAAGCGTCCAAAGCGTTTGTTTTTATATAATTTATTTTGGGTAAAGTGGATGGTTGTCAGAAAAAATAGCATGAGATATTTTATTGAAAGTATTATTCACCGCTAGCTGGTATTCCTCCAGTTTTTACAGAAAAAAATGAATCCCGTACTGGATTACCAATAAAAGGAATCGATTTTTCGGGATCTTTCGTATTGTTTCAATAAAAAATAAATTATGAATTGCATTTAATACTAAGCTGGTAAGTATAGCGGGAAGACGAAATGTTCCAGTGCGCTACTGCAAAGTTTTCATGGGTGATTTTTTCCACATGGAACGGACTGTTGGGCATATTGCGATAGCAAAAGTCTTATTTGGTTCTGGTTACAAATTCGTTTCGCTCATATATTTTCCCCGAATAAGACTACCATGCATATTGAAACTTATCTTCAACGTTAATTCCTAGCTTGCATAATGATTACCAAGTCCTTGTATGCTACAACCTATTCGTTTTTCATTACTTGTGACAACTCAGCAGCGATATCTTTCGGATTAAGCAGCAAATCTAACGTTATTACGAACGTGTTTTTTTTTGTACAGAACCCGACCTTATTCAAATGCGAGAAAGTTTATACTCCAACGGGATGACTTATACCGTTGCAGGCGATTTTGAGGATAAGGAGGTTTGTGGATGGAAAAGGGTTCTTTATAGATCATCTTGGAAGAAAGCCGGAATGGCTTATTTAATACCCTAATAATTCCGCTACAAATATAATAATCATACACGTAAACAACTTGTTCTCTTGTAGGAAAAACATTCAAGTAATGTGTAAACCTATAAGCAAAGCAAGCAAGTCATATGGTGTAATATCTTAGTTTGCATAACTGGACGTATTTATGTGTTTGTGTGTTAATTTATCAACAAAAAAACTTCAAAGACTTTCCTCCCTTTTCCATATATATATGTTATTGAACGCTTTTAATAAACTTACTACATACCACTGCCATAATGCGGACAAACATATAAAATCTGTACAACTAAACATATACACAAATGCTTGTGCACATCGTATTGACAAGTTAGAACACAAAGTTTCCTTCCGCATATCCTTCCTTCCGTAGATACTTAAGCAACATCCTTCTTTTCTATCGTATTATTGTTGTACAACGAATGCTAGCTAACGTTGCGTTATTACAACAAGGGGACTTCAATAGAATAATAATGAAAAAGAAAAATGCTCTGCTATAATGAAAAAACCCAAAAAAAAAAAAACATGCAACTGGGACGAGAGGAATAAAGACGACAACAAATCAAAAAAGGGAAAGGTATTAGAAAATGTGTAGTGTGGAGTGAAACTCGTGTTATGGACAGATATACGCCATTCACTGGAGTGTCTGCGCCGCCTCGCTAAAATATATACACTACTTACTTAGCTATCGTCAATTTAATACAAACAGCACAACTACATGTAGTTGTCTCCCTCTCCCCTTAAACTACTTCATCACTTTTGTTTACCCCCTCCTTTTCTATTCCAATATGGGGAAAATCTTAAAAGAGGGTTTCGATGAAGCAGGAAAATTTAATAGCAACGGTACTAATCTTTTGAGAATTTGTTAACGGTAACTAACTTTAATCTTAAGCAAATACTGTGAAAAATGTCCAAATAATTGCCTTTACGATTGCGCTTGCTTATTGCCCACTGTCGTTGGTATGTCTTAAATTGGCCTAAACTCTTACCTGTATTTTCAAGTAACACTTTGCAAAATAATTAAGAAAAAGAAAAAAAACGAATAGAAGTAAAGAAAATCAGAATGTGTGTGTATGAATGTCGTTCCTTTGATCGTAAAATTCTTTTTTCCTCTTCTAAATCGGCATAGACAATAGCAGTAAGAACAGGCATTTACCCACACTTTATCTTTGTATCGGTGCTTAGTTTATTGATAGTTGTAAGTTTAACTTCATACAATAAACACTTTGGATGTTCTCACACTCTTGTAGGAAAATATTATAGATGAGATGTTTACGTTTGCCTGCTAAAGAACATTGCTTTGCATTCTCTTTTTCTTTCTTCTGCTTTCTTTCATTACTTGTTCTCTTTCTTTTTGTTGTTTGTTTGTAGTTTTTATTCCGTATGCACACTCGACGCAATTGATACCACAAAATAAGAGTAAAGCTATTTTTAACTTGAACCCAATGTTTTGTCATCCATTACATAAAGACCTTTAATAAAAACATCTATTATAGGAGATGTATGGTATGGTGTTGATTTGAAATAGAAATTTTTTCATTGTCATCTAAATGTAACTGAATATATTACAATAAAATAAATCTTACCTTTTTTTAACAGTAAAAGATATCAGAGTGGGTTTTTTTCTCTTGTTTTTGGATATGGTTTATGCCATTTTTAATTAAAAATGAACTTATACAAATGACCGCCTTTGGACTTTTGTAAGAATTCAATCCTGGATAAGAAATGTTTGCAACTTTTCTACATAAATCTGCCCGTTGAGTTCACCAACAACGCAAAGAATTTTGGTGAATAACGCCATTGAGAGTTGATAGGTTATTGGATGCAGTATAACGTTTTGTTAAAACCACTTATCGTGCCAGTTGAAATCATACAATTCGTGCGATTGAAATCATACAAAACGTCAGCAACCATCTTTCTATAGCGTTATCCATTGAAGGTAACTGCAATGCCATTTTCATTATTTTCATGTTCAAAAATGACACTTTCAATCGGAAGATGTGATTTCTTTCCACTAAAGGGACAACATCTCTTAATTACGAAGCCATTTCACCAAATATAAGTTTCATCTCGCCTGTACGGAACGTAATCGTGTGGTCATTGGATTCTTAGTAATTCTTAACAATTTCCAAAACAATGACAAGGTCTTTATCAGAAGTGCGTTTTATTTGCGCTAACTTGCAGAATCTCGAAATGGATGACCCCATATATATAATAATATAATGTCGATGCAAACTTGGAAAAAAGTCTCATATACATATATAAGCAGAGCATACTATGGCCCAATATAGTTACTTTTTTTTTAATAAAGGATGTGGAATGCTTCTGATAGTAGAGTTGATTATGCTGTGTTTAGGGATTTTCAAATTCTTTCGTTTATTCCGGTCATCCATCTGAAATCCAAAAATCATTGAGTAATATATTTCGGCCTACTAAACTTATGTGAAAAATTTCAATCAAAACCTTCTCCTGTACAACCGTTTGTTCGAGAAATAACTCGTTATACGGTAAAATAATCTAAATTTTAATGTCTTTTATTAAAAAGTGGAACATAAGAGGAATTGGACATGAACATAAATTAAAGTAAATCTAGACTACGTACTAGGTTTTTTTTTTGGGTCCTCATAAAAAATTTTTAATCTAATGTAAGTTAATTTCTAAAGTTATTTACTATAAAATCTTATGAAAAAGCTCTTATGAAAGCAAATAATCAAATATTTCATATTTCATGGCGAAAATAGAATAATAAAATAATTGTACCTTTAGAAAATTTATTTTGCGAAATGTGCACTACGTTATACCGCTTTTTAAGCTTGCTCCAGTGTAAAGCATGTCGTTACAATGGGTCATTTTTGGTATTTTATCAAGAAAATAGATGAAGAATTATATATAGCGGGATAATGTAGAGTACTTTATGGTCGACTATGTTCATACAAAGAACTTTTTGATTAGTATTCTAAATAGGTCATATAAGTTCAGTTTTTTCCCACAAGGATTTCTCCAAGCTCTGTTCTTCAATTTCACCCAAATCGATTACATTTGCGTATGTTTCTCATTATCAGTTGTTTGCAACATTGTGGTTATCGTCGACTCCAGTTACGCTTTTGCATGCTTAGCATTTTATTTTTCATTCTTAATACACTTAATTATCTTTAGATATGAGACCTAATTTAACACGAGTTGAAAGGAAAAAAATTTCTTTTTACACGAAATGTTTCTTTTTAACATCATGTTTCTATGAATTCTTTATTTTTCTCTTGTCGCAACTATGCATCGCGTTATATTTTTTACAATTCAGTTAAATTATGCCGATTATGCCGAGTATATGAGTGAGGTTCCACAAATTATGGATGTATTATATTTTTTACTGATTTATTATTTAATAAATTAAAAGATGTAAGCACGAAATAAATTCTTAAGTGAACTCTAACAAGAATTTTTTAATAGAGTCAATTTACTATATTTCCATTTAGCGAATATCTTTTTTCACACAAATATTTTTACGCGAATTTTTTCTCTATTTTCTGTCGTGTAAAAAGAGAATTCGATGTATTCGTTGGAACAAGTTTTTTGTATGCTATATCAGTTGAGAAAAGAAAATGATGCTAATTAAAAATTTTTACTTTAAAAGGATTAACTATTTTTCCATTTAGGCAATACCCTTTTTAACACCAATTTTTTGGGAACATATCTATTGTGTGAAAAGAGAACTAGTTGTACAGCATCGATGATCTATATAACTATACTTGACAATTAGTAATATTTTTAAGAAGGTGCTTGATAAGATAACGACCAAATAAGAAATATTCCGACCTTGATTAAATATATTTAATCAAATACAAAATGGAGAATAGAGAATTTCTTTTATAACAGTATTTCTGCATATGTAGATAGGTAGGATATTCAATTCGGCAGCTGCTTACATTCTCATTCCTTTTTTGAACTCAACAGGGTTTGCGCCTACACTGACCTACATCTTAGTCCACCAGTAGAGTGCTGATTTCATTGGATTCCCCATTACTTTTATTAAAATTCATCTAACCAAGCAATTTGTTGGATTATCGCTATACATAATATTCGGTAGTTTGCTAATTGCAGTCAGCTAACTAAATTACTAAGTTACTGAGAGTTAAAGAGTTAAAATAAATTGTCCCTTTATTTACGAATGGCTTAGTAGTTCTCGGCATTGCCTATCATGTGGTAAAATCAATGTATCCCTCCCTGGCGAGGGGTATACTGATAAATAAGTAAGTACATAAACACAAAGTTTATATTTGCACTTACTCTGCTTTATAATGTTTGGAATCGTTTTTATTTTCTCAAATACGATCGCAGATACATGCAGACACACACGTTGCATATACACTTTAGATGGGCATAGTTTGCACATGCATACAGAAAGGACAAATAAATTTTCCTAAAAGGTACAAAAATTAAATACACGCTTGCAAAAGCTTATGTAAACGTTAGTAACAACACAAACTCACATTTGTATAAAGGTTCGATGCACACACTTGCACACAGATGCACGCACTTACACGCAATTGTGCAAACTTTTGCATATAAATATATGTGTATTAAAATAAAGGTGTTTTGTGTTTGGCTGTGATAACCAAAGCTATGATGATGCGTGTTCAAACTCCATTGCGTTTCGTTCGACCCGCCCATCTAACTGAATATGTAAATAAATTTTCTAGTTTGGTTTAGTCTACTTTATGCTTGTGGAAGATGGTCTAACTTTCATTAATGTACGTATGTTTGTTCATTTTTGTTGTTTGTGTGTATGTGTTAGTGTTTGTCTGTGTTTTGATTCTGCTGTGCTTTCTGTATTCTTTGTTATTTGATTTATTTATCTGGTCATTTTTCACATAGAAATGACATAATTTTGTGTCAACTTCTCTACGTTGACATTGTGTTCTGCATGTGCATGTAAAAATACTCCACCTAAACATAGCAGTAGTTTCGTAACATATCTATCGTTCTCTTTGACTGTCTGTCTGTCTGCCTGCTTGCTCAGTAGAATCGTGCCTGTTTTGTGATATATTATTTTAACATACACATACATAAGTAATTTAAATATATACATACACGTGAATTTGCAAACCTCGGTACTTGCTATGCTTCATGTATTACGGTATACGGTTATGTTTTAAAGTGGTCTTTGTTAATTTTTGCAGTTCATCGACGGATGATTGTTGTGTGTAACTTTTCAATTATTTCTATTTTTTCTTTTAACATAAACAAACGGCAGGTTAAGTGTGGCCTAGAGGCTTGAATCTATCGCTACATTATTGATATTTAGAAATACGGCTCAATAGAACAGAAAAAAACCCTTTAAAAAGCAGCTTATGAAACTAGTGAAACGTACTGAAGTGAGGTTTTTACACTTATGAAATGCTGTTTGCTATAAGTTAAGAAAAATAGCTCTAGATCGAATCTTTTGACACTTGCAACTGCCTTGATATTGTTGACCTTTTACATACATATTTCAAAGCTAAAGACGCTGTAACTTTCGCCTAAGCAAAAGTCAAACGAATTTCAAGATTAATTCACAAAATTTAAGCTAAATGCGCCTCGTTCGTCATCCTCTGCGACAGTTTTCTGCGTGTGCTACTACTCTCTTGCATTCACCAGACTTTACTCCCTGCGATTAACTCTGCTTTCAGTTGATGACATTTATTGTTTGCGCTAGAGGAAACAAGTCGAAGTTTTGGGCATTTTTAGGGATAATATCAAAAGACCACTTTTCCTTTCTCCATGAAATTTATATTCCATCCAAAAGATGGAAGTATATCCCGACCAAAAGATGGAAGTATCCCTTTTGTTTTTGATTTTATTCCGAAAACTATATTCACACACCTAATACGAAACACTATAACCGTCATGTGTTTTCCAAGCGTATTAATTTACTCAATAACTGAAATGTACATCCATAAGTTGTTATTTATATTTCACATATTATGTAGCTCAAGAGTATCGTCAGCTTAGCACAAACGGCATAATTGTAAAGGGCAGATTTCCAATTAAAAAAGTATTAAAAACGATGTGGTGGGCCACCGCCCGCCATTAAATATCCTACACTACCCTACAGCGATTGATATAATGGCTTTTCAAAATATCTATACGAAAAGTCGTCGAAAAAGTGGTCTGATCTGAACCATTTTCAATAGCATTTGTTCCTTGACCAGAACACGTCAGCGCACCAAGTTCAATCAAAACATCCCAAAATGAATATATCTGGACCTCTAGATTAGGCGAAATACACTTAGTGGAGAAAATGTACAGATGGACAGACGGAAATCAGAAAGCGATTCTGAAATGGTCGGTATAACAAAAGATGTGTTTGTCTTAAGTCCATCTGGATATCATCTACACATGGTTGTAGACCATAAAAAAGTATAAACGGCGTTAGAAAATGTTGACTTATTTAATGGTTTTTGCAATTTGAACCTTAACAGACAGGCTGAGACCTGAAAAGCTTACTGCTCTAAATTAGATGTTCATTGGCGAACGGATGAACATGACCAGATCGAACATGCAGTGCTTCTTTCTTTTTACCTCTTCCGACTGTATTATCTTCACAGTACACATATTTGGAAAGTTTTCATACCTCGTACTTGGTTACCACTTACAAGGATAAATCGCTTTTCTTTTTTGTTTGCAAAATATGTACCAAATAAGAAAATACCCATTAGTTTGATGTTTGCTTTAGCACATCTGATCGAGAACATGACTTACATTGAATAAAATTTAGGCATTAACCACGAAGCTGTGGTTACTTTGGTTTCTTTTTGTGTGCATTTCTAAATAAGTGATTGCATCGAGCTTGCTAATAAATAAGTGATGTCGCAGTGTAGCGCGGTGTGGTTTACCACATTGAGAATATAACTCGGGTATGCCGATTTAACAATCGTGCTTGTCAATTACTTAGCAACGCGCTATATTGTTCTACATTGATGTCGATTTGCCCAATGTAGAAATCTCGGTAAATAAAAAGTTTCTTTATATAAAAACAAACTGTGCATATAAATTATATTCACGCCCTGAACTGAAGATTTCCGGTCAATTATTTTTGGTATATTTCAGGGATCCTTATAAAATGAAAATTTTTAATTAGCGCGATTTTCTTTCATAATTCTCCTTTTCCATGATAGATGTGTTCCCAAAACATTCGTTAAAAAATATATATCGGCTAAATGGAAAAATAGTACACTGTTTCCAGACCTAAAAAAGCAGCTCAAAAGTACAATACACGATAATAAAAAATTCTTGCTAGCGTTCACTTAAGAATTTATTTCGCACTTAACGTATTTTAATTCATTAAATATATTATAACAAATGAATTATACTATGAAATACTAAACTAAATTGCGTACAATGCACATTTGTGAGGAGTGAGAATGAAAATATTCAGAAAAACATCAAAAAATTCATCAGAAAAATTCATTATAAAAATTCATAGAATATTGAAAATTGAGTTGAAACAAAACAATTCGTGTAAAAAGAGAATGGTTTTCCCTTTTTAAATGGTGTTAAATCAAATTTCGTGGGTAAAAAGAGAATCAGGTGTATATTTATATATTTTACAGGTTTATAAAGCGAGAAAGGCGTTGATGTCCTCATAATGTCTGTATTTGGCGGATAGATCGAGACTTTGGATTAAATATTGTCATATGGGCGGTTAAATATTAAATTGGTTTATTTTTAAAGTTCCTTTTAAGAGCATAAGGCATGTTAGGTTCTTAAGCTGCAATTTCGACCAACAAACATATGTTATATATTTAATTTGTCCAAACACACTTCCACTGTAGTCAGACGACACCATACGCGAGCTCAATGTAAACGAAGCCACGGTTGGCCCACTTGGCACCTCTACAATAGGCAAATACTTTATAATCTCTATATATATGTAATGGAGGATAGACAAGCAGCAAATGCTTCAAAAAGCGAATACAAAAATTCTCACTGGCTTTCTTCTTAATTCACTTTTATGCTACTCATCCGCCTTTATTTACTCAGGCAGCTTATGACTTATTTTTTTATTAAGAGAAAAAACAAATGCCGGTTTATGAGTGTGGTTGTAACTGAAAATTCTTTGTTAAGAAGATGTAGTTTTTGTTCTTTTTCTCCTCATAAATTATTGATCAAGTATTTTGTTTTCTTAAAGAAAATTTATTTATATTAAATCTCTTTTTATAGTTAAAATTGTCCGTGTTGATGAACAGTACCAAATAAAAATTATATAATAGGCCCGTGGGTGTTGGTGGGAATTGATAAATTCATTGTTGACCTACTTTCGATTTTATGACTCAGTTCAGTTCATGTTCTTTATTCTTTTTCAACATCGTTTCGTTGTTCATCATTTTTTTGTTTGTTACACGTTTCATAAATTCTTAATAAATATAAAAAACAAATTCTTAAACAGTATGCGGAATATACGACGTTCCCCAAACTCAGTGTGTGCATACTATTGTCATAAATTTCGATCATTTGCTGTATTTAACATATATACACATCTTTCGTTTGATACGTTATTAATCGCTAACAGTCGATTGTGTTTCTCTTTCGCTACATTAGTTGTGCTACCGGCGGAAATTTTATGATTTGCTTTCACCTTTGAAGATTTTGATTTTCGCAGTCTATTACAAGAATCTGTTGGGTTTTCGAACATATATTAAGTGTTTGCAAAAATTTTGCTTAGCAACTTCTGCAGGTAAAAATGATGGCAAGTGATGGGAAATACCAGCGTACACAACGACTGAATTTGATGATTTCACAAATCGCTTCCTTACATTCAGCACGAAATAGGCTTGCCCAAATGTAAGGGTGTGAAGATATATTCGAATTTAACTATCAAATACACCTACCAATATTAAATAATTCCAATTAAAATCCAGTTGGATTTTGAAATTTGGTATGTTAGCGTAAAATGCATATGCGAGAACACCCAAATTTGATACCCTAGTGCGGCCAAGCCAGAAAATGTCACCTATATTCACCTATATCACCTGACATTTTCTAGTTTGGCTATATGTACGAAGAGCAGAAGAAGAAATTTTTGATCAGTTTGGATAGCGGAATCCATTTGAGTATAGGAGGCGTGGATATTAAATAACGAGCTTGGTATGTGTGTGTGTGTTTTGCATTAAATTTGTTATTAATATTATACAGTTATTATCCTCTTCAAAACGCATTCCTCCTCCCTCCACACAGCGCTGCATGTGAATTTTCAATGGTTCGAAAACTGCGGGAAGCCTTCGTCTGTGAGGTCACGCAAATTATATTCTTTTTTCTTTGAATAAGATTTTGGCTTTAAGGAACACATAAAAGTCAAATGGTGCCACCTCAGGCGAACAAGACGGATAAGACGGATCAATATTTTTAATTGACATGGAAAAATAGTTGGGGCGCTTAGACCATTTATAAAGTCGTGCACGTGACAAACGTTTATCGCCATACGCTTCTTTTAAGAAAATAAAGCTTTCTTAACGTAGCGGTATTTCCAAGTTTCATATGAAAATGCACGTAAAACGTTGCGACGTTAAAGCACTTCTTCTTTTTTCGCCAAAACAAAAGCTAGATCTTATTATAAATGAAGCCACGGTCAGATCAATATGTTTACTAACATGGATAAGACGCCATGGGGCGAAGCTTCATCTTCAGCTTCTGTAAAAGCGTAAGTCTTGCTGTTTTGTGACCGCACCTCGTTCTTATGGGCCACATGATTTCAAACTCTAATTGAAGTATGTTAGTCAAATAAAGCCGAAGACATCATGTACGACCTCTTCAGAAAATACCACAAGTTAGACTGTTAGTTAGTTGCCTTAGGAAAGATGACGCTTTGTGCAAATCCTTATATGGCAGGGATTGAAAATAATACGCGAATGTTGGCCAAATTTGGTATAGCAAAATGTGTACCTCGAATGATTATTCTAAACCGATCAATTGTCCTCATAAAATACTAAAAATTATGTCCTGTCAAGAAATGTGCTTTCGAAAATAAATGAAATAAAAAGTTATATGGGGAGAGTACACAAAATGGTAAAATTTGTTCCGTTTACAAGAAGGTCTACTTCTGGGCCAAAGCACGTCAGTGAATCAAATTTCGCCCAATTGCAAGCTACGGATTGGAGGCAAAATAAATACGCAAACTGATGGATAGCTTAAATCGATTCAGAGAATACTCCTAAATCCACCAGTATAATAAAACGTAAGCTATCTTAAACCGCTTTGAAGGTTGCGTACCGCCACACAAACTAAATATAGCACTATTCCCAACAAATTTGGACTATGAAAGTTGAAGGGCGATCGAAAGGCGTTGTAATTCATTTATATATTTTCGCTCAGGATGACATAATAATAATTCAGCCGCGATTTGCCGCGCTTAATAAGATCCGATTTCCACCAAGGAAATTTACTCATTCGATTTCGTTTTTCAAGCAGATCAGAATAATAAAAGACTTTAGTGGATATAAAAAAATTGATAAAATTATTTCAATATTAATAAATTTTTTGCAGAAAATAAATTCTTAATGTTTTTTTTATCTTAGAGTCGACTCTCCCCGACCTTAAGAAAATTTTTTTGATTCGTTTATTTGGTACAGATAATTGCCACCGAAGGTTACTTTTAAAAATTAATATAATACATTTTCTTTTGTTATTAAATATTTAACATATTTTCGTTTGCGTTTTACGTACTTCTTGTTGTTTATACTACATATTGTAAGCAAATGTTGGCTTTACGCTGCCACTGGCTGACTACTCTCCCATGAATTTAATATTCTTAAAACGTTGTATAACAATAAAACAAAAAAAAGAACGAAAGTTTTTCGCAATAAGTATGTTTTACTTCGTATTCTCTATTATGCTTTCTTTTGTTTTTTGTTTTTTATTTATTTTCGTCTCTTTCTTCTTCTCTTGGGTTGAGTGTGGGTGTGCATAAAGACATAAATACAAACATCTATTTGAATGGATAGCTACATAGGACATTGGTCAATAATTCCCGGGATTGATACGTATGAGGGGGGAAAGTACGAAATTGCGACTAGGTACGCATGGTCTTTTCCACTTCGGACTCCTAGAACAAATTCATTTCTCAGAGTTCGATCTTCTGTTGCGTCATTTCATGAAGAAAAAAATTCCATTTCTTCAATGCTCTTCATCTAATATACGTTTCGAGGAGAGTATTTGAGCCAAATGGCGGGATCACATGCAGAAACTGAAGTTGGCGTTTTTTAGAAACAAAGTCCAAGCGCTATGTTGATGAAAAAAGTTGAATTTTAAACAAAAAAAAAAAATTGGAAGAACGTCTTTGTTACTGAGATCCGGAAGTTATTGACCGATTTATTACACGAGCAACGTGTGCGTGTGTATGTGTGTACCGTTAGAAAACTATAATTCTATTTAAATTGAACCATTGAAACTTTTTTTTGCAGTACCACAAGCATAGAAATGGAAAAAAAGTAGAAAAACTCTCAAACTATTAACTTTTTGAAATTTTATGAAGAAATATAACTATGTATGTAGATGCACGTCTATAAATGCAGCATAAGATATCGTTGCTTTGTGTGCGCTCCAATGTGGAGGAAATCAGTAATGCACGTACAGCGGCATATGCAGGTTTATAGTTTCATTACGAGTTATAAATTCACTGCAATCTTCGAATTAATGCGATATCGTAGCTAATGTGAATTGATAGATACCTCGATAAGGATTTTAGATCCTAATCGAAATGAAATTTGAAAGAAATAGTAGACAATTTGTTCTTATTAACCAGAAACTGGTTTCATTCATATCTCCAATTAACTGTACTGCACTCACTACACATCTATCAATAATGATGTTGAAGGTAAATGAGAAAACTAGTCGGAATGATAGAAAACTTTACCGATCAAAGAAAGTTTTTATAATCTAAACTTAACTGAAATTATTTCCGCTAACAAAACACGACTGTATTTCTTTAAATACGTAGTAAATAGACTAATGCGACGTTTCGGCTATATTGATGCCTAACAGAGTTAGTGGTCTATATGAATGCATTGTTAAACGAGATGAGAAAAAAAATGGTGCAGAGAACTATTAACCTTTCACAAAGGACTGAACTTTTCTACATCGAAAACGAACAACAACAAAGTTGCACTGAACACGTAATTTAATAAAATATAACTGACACAACTTATGTACAGTCAAATGCACATGCCGACACTAAACATTCGCTTTGATAAGATCAAGGCATATCCACCAGTACTACTACTACAATGTTTCTTTGACAGAACAATAAGGGTGCAGAGGGGAGGCCGCCTCTTCAGTACTATCAGTATCCTTTCAACAATTGTACAAAACTTTCTGGTACTTACATAAACATGTTTGTGCGTATGTGTGTACGATCCATGTGTACACATAACAAAATATGGTTTTCGCAATCATAATGTCACGAACACATGCATACAAATAGAATACTATCCTCGTCATCGTCATCACCACGTTCTCAACATCATTGGTTTTCTGCACAGCTAAGAGATATTGCTTTGTATGTACATGTAATCATTATAGTAAAAGCAGATAAAAAGTGCACTTATATCAAGCAGGTGCCAAATCAAGATGAAATACCTGCTTGTTGGCTATAAGCGTGTCTACTCAAAACCTCACTATTTGACACTTAAAAACATTTATATTCTCGACTGGAATCGGCGGTAAGTTTGTTTTTCGTAGGCATGTTATTTGCTTTTACCCAACAACGAGGAGCAAGTAAATTCTTGTTTGCTATGACAAATTCGACGCGTCGGAGACCCTGTAGAACCTAAGCATATTTTTGTAAAAAGACGCCTGAATATATATTTTCCGATGGTGGATTCCACTTTTTTCTTACTTTTCTGCTTTTGTAATAAAGGAATGCGAAATATCATGAAAGAAGTACCTATAATATAGAAGTACGTACATGTATTCCCCTATAGAATCGTTATTTCAGATACTAGCAAAGATGACTTTTAGGCCCGTACACAGCTATTCGATTAACGCCGCATGCATTTGCAATTTAACGTTGGTCTCTTAGTCTAAAAAAAAAAAAGAAAAAAAAATGCATCCTTTGCGATCAAGGGGAATTTTTTCTTGCGCAGCTTTTGTAACATATGTGAAACTCTTGTATCGTTCGGGCTCACTTAACGTTTGGAATATATATTGTGTCTACGCTGAAATGCATAAAGCAAGTCGATAGAAATTCGCACAAGGATGTCTTAAAATGGCCTAGCGTACTCTGCTGATCAAAGTCGACTTTGCTCTGCATGTCTGTAGACGTCACATGTTGCTCAGAGTCAAGGAAGTCTTATACTCGATAGCAGTGAGGGTTGCTAACTGATACTGTAGGTACAGCGCTTTGCTAAAATTGGTCAAAGACTAAAATTGGATATAGACGCCAGGAAGTCCTGTCAATATTTCCCTAAAATTTCGCCTCAAATGTCAACTGTCACGAATGGTACAATTAGTTGTTAGAGGCAAAAATGTGGTCAAATCTCTGCATTTATAAAAAAAATGCAAATATTCGCTGAACCATGGCTATTTACATATTTGAGAGTTCTTGAATACTCAACTACACTTTTCCTAAAACATTCTTTGTTTTTACGTTTAGAAGCCAAACCTTTTGTTTAAAAAATGTTGAAAAAAAAACTTTAAAAAAACCGATTTTTTTTCTTTTTTAGAAAAAAAACGTTTTAAATCGGCTCAGGAATTTTCAAGGTTTAGTTTATGGAAAACACGACCTGGCTACCGTTAGGGAATCTTATTTTCGAACTGAGTTTCAAGACAGTTGAACGGAAATTTCAATTTAACGGTTTCAATTCTACATTTAATATTTTATTATATGATTCGTTTTGCGTCTTTAAATACTGTTTGGAGAAAGGAAAGAAGTATTGTACCCAATTCTTTTTTTTCTCATCGAGTGCTTTTTGTACTTGTTAGGTAAGCACATTTGCTCGAAATAATCGGAATACGGCTTTACGAATAATTGGAATACGGACCTTTTGGACCATTTAGAATTTCGACTTCGAAAATGTTCCTTGCCATTGAGAACTTTGTCACCTTTGTCGCTTATTAAACTTACGAAAGATGAGGAATATATTCATTTTGTCAAAAGGTTTGCAACACCGTTCAGAAGAAAGCTTCAGAAATCCCACAATATATGTACATTCTTGATCAGCGTCAAATTGTGAAACGATTTAAGTATGTTCGCATGTCCGCAAAAATTAGGGTAACGACATCAAAATTGGTGGAATATTGAAAATAGGTCAAATCGGTCGGAAGACACGCCTACAGTACAAGGCAAACTGAGAACATCTTTCTTTTTTGGAAAGGCGTAAAACCTGGTTTTTTGCTCATTATTCAGAATCCTACGGGCGATGTTGGAGTACTTGTCCAAAAATGGGAAGAATTGCCCAAGTTCATCCAACTTTTTTTCTCAATACCTTTATGACGCACAGAAACAAGCTTCAACCACCATGTGTCAATCTGCCCAACTGTGTAGTAGCCGTGGTAAAATAAAGATATTGCCTACAAATTGACAAAAGAGTATGAAAATGATCGAAACATTTTAAAGGAGAAGCTTACAAC
This sequence comes from Glossina morsitans morsitans, assembly GCA_001077435.1. NCBI lineage: Eukaryota > Metazoa > Arthropoda > Insecta > Diptera > Glossinidae > Glossina > Glossina morsitans. The sequence continues at coordinate 68,760 of CCAG010012140.1, forward strand.
ATCCACATGCCTATACAAGAAAAAGTGTGCACAGCTTTGCTTCTCGTATTTTTTGTCAAGTACAATAAATGCGACGTATAAATTTAAATTGTACCGTGATAGGCATAAAATATTCATTCATAACCAATTATAATTTTCTTAATTGCTTTGTACTATTTTTCTTCATTTTAGCGAAATGAAAAAAAGCAAAAAAATGGAAAAAATATATTCGGAGAGGAAAGGTGTTCGCAGCTTTTGTTACGTAGACCGTTGTTCTTTGGATCATTTTCAAATTCAAACTGCACAATCGTA
>CCAG010012144.1:0-31179 GCA_001077435.1 Glossina morsitans morsitans
AATATATATATATATATATATATATATATATTAATTATAATATATATTAATTATAATATATTAATTAATAATATATATATATATATATATATATATATATTAATTAATAATATATATATATTAATCTAAAGTATTATTAATTAATATTCGAATGCTGATGATTTGTTAAACAACTAAGCACACCCTGCACACACTGCAATCATAGTAGCGAATTTTGGATACTTATAACTTCAGCTTGGTTGTTGTACCAATTGGGTGTGGTTCTGTGAACTTGTTTTTGCGGCCGAAAACCTGAAATATGTGCTATCAACGATGGACATGTGGCATAATGTATATATACTTTTTTGATTGCGAAACTTGTGAATTTTATGTTGATCGAGAGTACAGAGTCTTTCTAAAGAAGAATCTCTTAAGACCTGCAATTAGCGGTTTCAAAATGGAAATGAAAAAAAAAATTGGGCACTGGCTGTCACTAAGTGTTTAAGACAACTTACATGCGACGTACGGGGCTTGTGTGCCATCATTTATCATGTTGAAATTTTGGATAGATGAATTGGAATGCGGTTGTATCAGCTTGGAAGACGGTGAACATCGATGGCCGTCGACTTAAGGTTAGAGAAAAAGGCAAAGGACATATATAAAGAACGTGTTTATGCCATATATTAAACCTAGTTTTAGACATGTGAATGTTGATAGCATCCGGGTTGGATGCCACGTTTGTTCACAGTCAAAAAATTAATGTGAATCACAAATCAATGGCTGTAATTGAAAGTAGGGTGAATTGGATTTTGATTTGCTAACCTAGACACCGTATTCTCCAGATCCAGCACGCATTGACTTGATATCTTTGGACATTATAGTCTTGTGCGAGTCGCGTTTAAGTTTTCCAAAATTAGTTTGATTTTGTGCCGCCCCGGCAATGATTCATAAATGGAAATTCGACAATTTTACTACACGTCTGCCTGTCGTCATTGCTTTATCGGAAGTAGTAATGCAAAACACAGAAGATTTTTTCAAAATTTGGCCCGTTTTCAGAACGAATGCATTTTTTACTTAAAAAATAACAGATGGTACGACGTTTTTTTTAAAATTATAGACCGTATTTTCTGCCATGCGTTCTACTATCGCTCGGCATGGTTAATATTGTTACCAAAATTATGCTATCCCAAATCCACTTACTGGAAAAAAGCAAGGACGGAAGTTTTCCTCGATACACTATATAACCGCCATCTGACATGCATTCTTAGTGTAATTTATTTCAAACAATTTCACTTCGAAAGAACACTTACATTGGTTTAGCTGCGATCCAATCATCGACTCACTTTCGCATTTCTTCAACTTTGCGGAGATGTGTGTCAGCCAGGCCATGCTTCAGCGATCTGAGCAAGTGGTAATCGGAAGAGGTCGTGTCTGGTGAGTGCGCTGCTTGCGGCAGTACTTTCCATTCGACCTGCAATAGTGTATCCTTGACAACTCCTGCAACAAGTAGCCAAAAAATGGAATTTTCAGTCAACTCGTGTCACCACTTTTAACGTCGAAACAACAACCGACAATTGGGACATGATGGAGCAGCATCACCATAAGATTCTGAACGTGTTTGGTGGGCTTCAGCAGCAGATTTCTTCAAATTGTATGACAGAAGTAATCAAGGTCGACAACTGTTTTATGTAAAGAAAAGTCGAAATCATCGAATTTAACTTTTTAACTGTTACACTGATATTTCGCATTACTCTATCATTTAAAACTGTAGAAGTTGCTGATCAAAATTAACGGGAGGGTCCTTATAATTTAAGTTCCTGACAATAGTGCCAAAAATTTTCAAATTCAATTAATATCTTTAAAAGCAGTGGCGATTCGATCATCTAGACGGACATGGCTAATCTGATTAACCCATTTACGTTGATCAAGCGTTGCAACCATTTGGTAAATGCAATAAAGCTTCTATTGGTATAAAAAACCGGATCTATAATTAGAACAGCAGTTAAACAAGAACTCAATAATAATGTTTACGCATTTTCCTTAATCATCAAAGTCAATGTAAGAACAAAAACAATAGCAACCACTGAATTTACATCGAGAAATTTAAAAAAACCACCGTCGATTTACTCTTGCTTCCTTTGAGAGTTTATCCATCATCAATATGAAAGCAAACAAAGCAAACTCACAAGCGCGCTCATTTATACGTGTGTGCGTTTTGCGATATAATGAAACAACGAACAAGCCGAAAAACGTGAAAGTGTGTAATGATTTATCTCTGCTTGTACATACGTAAACACAAACTACACGCAAGAAATCGACACCAGCATCTCGTTTTATTCATGATTACCGGCTGAATTTTTCTAACTTAATACACAGCAAAGAGAGAACTAATGCTTAATAGTGTGTCGGCATGGTTGGTTTTGGTTGTGAGGCGTTGATGGTGGTGGCGTTCGTTCATTTTACAGAGAATTCAATGGTTTAAAAAAACAACACGCGAATCTCTCAAACAAACTATAAAAAGAAATGTGGAGAGAAAAGCAAAAAAATACTTAACACATTCCTTGTTGATGATTACTTAAAGATAATGATTGCTAATGATGATAACGTTATTGTAATTTGTTGTTTCGATGTATGTAAAATAGAATCGTTAAAATCATAGCTTTGTCCAACAATTTAAAAAAAAAAAGAAAAAAGCAAAGGTCCTTTCTCATGAAACTTGTTTTTTATGTCGCTTTTATGATAGAAATAATTCGCGCTCTCCCGAATAACAAATTTATTTCCTTTAAGAAAAATTTTGAATTGACCGAAAGATGGATGTAAACAGCATCTGTCATTATGTTCGTAATACTCTTCAGACATTACATCAGCCGTATAAAGGGGTTCTTTCGATTACGGTACTCGTGCATTCATTTGCATTAAAGACTGAAGGTAAACACGCAGTTTATGAATTAATTTGAACATCAAGTGCCTTATGTCTTTAAAACCCCGTGAGCCCTGGAATTTTGTAGTCTCTTTCGAATTTAGAAACAAGAAAAGGTTTATGTGCTTGTGTTACTAATGACAAGTAAAGATTCAGTTTTGCTATTAATTTTTTCCTCTGCCTTCTCTAAATATTTTTATGATAGATATATAGAGATGTTGGAAAATTTTGTTTTTCTTTATGCGAAGTGACATTAATCATGCAACGATTTATTATGTGTGTCAATAACTTTCCTGCATTTTTTGATGAAATTTAAATCCCTATAAAGTGTGTTTGCTTAATAAATCTTAATAATCGAAATATTCATCATGATTATGTATGGCATTTTTCTTTTATCAGCCACTGTGCGGATGCGTCCGCAGTGGAAACTTGGTTTCCAGTCAAGTCTATGACATCCGTGCTATCTATGAAACCTATTACTTTGTTGGACAAAATATAACGAAATGGTTTATCCCAGACAGTATCAAGAATAAAATCGTTAAAGTTTTCTTGATCGGTAATTGTTGCACCTTTACCTTGACTAAGCATTCACTGTAGCTGATGCAATAGGTCAATTTCGTAATTAAAGTTTCACTTATGCCGATTTTAACAATCGCGCCTCTTATCTACGGTCATCCACGGAATTAGTTAATTAATAAATTTAGGTAGGAGGGAAGATAGTAGCACAAGTTATCCGAAAGATTCAGTACGAACGTTTTTAAAATCTCTAGGTGTGGTAGGGCTAGGTAACTATCTCTATTATCTTTATTATATACATATACGCTACATTTTCACCCGAATTTTCATTCAGGAAAGAACGTTATTGGTGCATTTTATGACAGAAAACTAAAATTAAATTGATTCAAAGATTACTGCAAAAGACTTTTATTAATTTGCTAAAGGCTACCATCATCATCACCATTATCACCATCATTCTTACTATTATTATCATCTTCATTAAATATCGATCGATTTTTCTTATTATTTCTCTGACAAATTCGATATGTCATACTGTAAGAGTCAAGGCTTTTCATAATACTTGCTGTTGCTTTGACTAGGGATTTTTTATATAATGACTCATTCATTGCAAATATGAAAATAAAAAGGTTCATTTCCATGAGATGATTTCTGCTTGTTGGCTTGTGCGCTTACTCAATGCAAACAAATACTTTATCGTGTTGTATTTCTTCCACTTAAACAGGCTACGGGCTAAAGAGCGACAGAGAGATATAAAGGTTGAAAAAAAAAGAAATACTAAGAAGAGAGGGAGATGGAGTGTAAGAGCTTAAGAAAAATCAAATATTAATAATAATAGAATCCGTGTAAACAAAACATTCATTTGAAATTTCTAAGATCTTTAAAATTTTCCTTATAACAGATAAAATCAAAAAGCTACAAGCATTAGTGAGCAAAAGAAATTAACGGAGAAAGAAATGTGCCTAACATTACTTGTTTCTTATATATTTAGAATTTCTGCTCACAATGGCCATTCCCCCCTCTTATGTTGTTTCTCTATGTTTAACCATATGAAAATGTATAAAAACACGAGACAACTACCAAAAAATGTTTATGAACACCGCTACGCTCGTTCCAGTGTACGAAAATTTTGTTTTCACCCTTATATTGTTTTGTTATATATGAGAAAGTAAGAAAATAAGAAATCACTAGCCACTCACACACGGACATACAAGTATAACATATTTTGAGATAAATGATATTGCATTTTGTTGTAATGACAATTGTACATAAAGTGTGTGTTCGTTGAGCAGCACATAATACACATGTTGCGTGCTTAATGACTGGGGTTGTGTATCATGAAATGCTTGGCTAGCTGATGATGATGACGATGGTGTGTTTAGAAAAATAACTGCACCCTGCGTCCTCTCATACACACACACTCTAAGATAAATGCCTAGTAATTTGTTATTAAGAAAAAAGTCATAAAAGATTAGGAATTGTGATAAAATTCAGTGTGACTTATGACTGTTTTAAAACAAGTAAATGAAAGAGAAATAAGGATAAGAGAATTAAGGAAATTAAATTAATATTAACATGTTTGAATTTTCTTACCTATATCTAGAAAATTAAAATTCACTTTAAATGGTAACGTGAGTGAAGAAAAGGTTTCAATTTTTAATTGACATTTCGAAAAATTCTAAAAATTAATTTAGTAAGTCGCTCAAATCCACTAATTTTTGCCACTTTTTGTGCGTTTGCTTCTGCTTGCACTTGTACATTTGCTTGCAAGTGCCCGAAGAAGTTAAGGATACGACTAAAAAAAAACAGACAACAGTGTAAACTTCGCAAATGAATTTCTTATGTTAATAAGCAACGAATATAGAAAACAAACTTTCCTTGTTCACTAAATGAATTATCTTAGTTTAATCGCTCCACTCATTTTTGTACCCATCGCCCAAGGGTCATAGGAATATTCATTTTGTCAAAACATTTGCAACGCCCAAAAGGAGCCATCAGAGACCCCAATATATATATATATATGTATATATTATCGATCCGTCCGTCTGTCCGTCTATGTAATATCTGCTGCAAACATTTTCCTGACCGCAAAAATGAAGGTATCGACTTCAAATTTGGCAGAAACATTGGACATTCCTGTACCCACGCTGTTATTGACAATGGGCGAAATCGGTTGAAGGATAGGTCCACAGTAAATGTAAACTGAGAACAGCTCTGTTTTTCAAAAATAATAAATATTGTTTTTTCCTTACTCACTCACAAACTAAAGCAAATAAATGTGCAAAAATTTGAACGCGTATTCTGTGGGTGACGCAGTAGTACCTATACAAAGATGGAAAAAATTGACCACGCCTGACCAATACCATAGTGTATCAAAATTTACTTTTTATTCAAAACCTTTGTACCGCGCAGAAACACTATAAAGTATATAAATTCCTGGCCAGTTTCAAATTTGGAGTGTACCGTCTGTCCGTCTGCTCAATTCTGTAGTATTTGTGGTAATCATTCTCCCTTTAGTGAAATATATAAGTAATATATAAATATAATATAAATTTGCAAAAAGCTTAACCTTTTGCGCCTTGACCGAAACGCCTATAATGGCCGCATGCCTTTGCGACAAACACTTTTATTTTGAAAATACGAAAAATCGGCCACCTTCACTCCATGTTATAGAGCAAGAAAAATTACTTATTTTAGTTTTTTGTTTTCGTTAGAGTAACGGTGATGGGTATAAAATATTCGGTCGCGACCGGATATAATTTTCTTAATTGTTTTTTTTTAGTTTCATAAACATGTAGAAACAAAATCCCATGCGACGTGCCGTTCGACCGATTTGACCCATTTTCAATACCAACCTGCGTGCAACTACTTTCAATGTCTCTGCCAAATTTGAATTCGATAGCTTTATTTTCACGGCCAGAAGAATGTTTACAACAGAGGGACATGCTTAAATTGATTTAGAAATCGATGATGATCAAGAATATATATACTTTATTGCGTCTCTGACGCTTCCTTCTGGGCGTTCCAAACGTTTTGATAAAATGAACCATCAGATGTTTCGATGATGGGTATAAAAATAAAAACACATTACGCCTTTACTCTACGCATAAATTGGGAAATCCCACACGTACGCGCATGTAAGCGGCATAATCTACCTAAATTGTGACAAATACAACGCGAAGTTACGATGCATATTTGTTATATTTTTGAGAATAAAGAAATTCATAGAAGCATAAAAAAGAAAGAAGAAATTAATTAGAAAAAATGATCAAAAAATTCATAGAATATTGAAAATCGTGTTAAAACGACACAATTCATGCTTAGAAGAGAACATTTTTTTTAACTCGTGTTAACTCATATTTCGTGTAAAAAGAGAGTTAAAGAGTTTGGTTTTCAAAAGGCAAGTGCTCTTGAAAGTTGTTAAAAAAAAACAGTGAATAGGGAGAACACAATAAAGGGAATAAATGACTCTCGACAACTTTTCTTTGTGGACGTCCTTTTCTAACGGGTTTAAAAAGGTATCAAACAGCACATGCATATTGAAGGACTGCAATGTTTCTTAGTGCTTAAAGTGGTGCATCTATGAACCTCTTCTATTGTGATGGCGACATATTGAATTATCCATTTTTTATTAATAATTACTATATTTTCCCTATGAACTACAGAAGAGCAATAACGTCAAAAAGTTTTTAATACATTTTAAGTTGCTTGCAAAGATTTTCACCCCGGCAACTCGGCTGAGGACCGATTTGGATGAGCAAATTGTAAAAGGAAACGTTTGATTTACTGCTGATTTAGTGGTACACGTGGTTTCTCAGTTTAATGATTTGAAAACAGCAATTTTTCGCGGCGGGCTAATGTTCTTTAATGAATAGCTGGTCTAGTGCTTATAATGAGTACCTTCAGGTCTTTTTAAGAATATTCAACTTGGGGAATACGAACAAAAGAATGAGTTTTTCCTTAGTAAATAACTTTTACTTAGTGACAGTAAGTAAGATAACAATTAACCATTCTTAGCGATTCTCTGTAGTGTTCTATGTACTATACTGTATTCTTCTCCCTCTTACAGGACAAGGAAACACGCGGTGTTTCTCTTCTTAGTGATTCATAACGGCTGGTATCGCCAACTTACCATGTGTTGGTCGAAAATCAACGTTCGGTGTCTATTGTCTGTCGTGTTTACGAGTATCCTATCTTGATATTCGTCATTGAGCTGGCCTTGGTAATAGTAGATATTGTTCAGTCAATAAGTTACAAAACGTTGGTATATTGAGAATGCCGATGAACGGCAGATAAGCGGGTAATCATAAACAGTTTCTCCTGTGTATATACCTGTGCATATATATATATGGAATCACAACCTGTTGAATATTGCAAAAACGGATACTAAAAATTATCTACCTGGCAGTGTAGGCTTCCAATAGGAATGTTCTACGTGCTGTCTGTTCTTACTCAACCTTGTTAAATCGATTCAGAATCTTATGCCGATCAAAGCTATGTACTAAGTGTTTCAAACGTATGTAGGAGTATTTTAGTATATTCGAGATATCCTTTCCTCAAAAAGCGGAAATGTGTACTTTTTTCAAGAAAATGTACTTAGTGACAGTCACTTTTCAATTTTCTCGAAAAGTTTGCGTGTAAGTTCCAAAAATGATTTTTATCTTAAAACAAAGTAAAAAACATTGTTATTATGTCATTATTATATAAAAATGTTCATTATTGATTGAATTTAAAAATATCTCGTCTTCTTTCTTCCTTCACAGCTTAAACTTTGCACAAACAGTACGCTGTTTTTCGAAGAAAATAATTTCTAATCTCAGTGTTTCGTTATTTTCATATCAACCTAGTCTCCTCGTACGTGCCTTACATAATTATAATAATTTATTTGCTAAAATTTCTTATAGAATATTTTATAGTTTAGTAATCAACACCTCATGTCTTGACTTTTGCCAATTAACACATTATCGTCAGCATTGTTATTATAAAATATTGTTAAATTTATCTGTTGTTGTCGTTGGTGTTTTTCATAGCTATGCTTGATATCGATTAAATTGAGCGTAGACAGCAAAGTAGGAATGCACGCAATCAAACACATGCATACATAATATGGCAGAGGAAGTAGAAAGCAAACAAAAATCAAACAGCACAACGTTTCTAGAGGGAGAAAGAAGGAGAATGAGTGAGTAAGTGAGTGAGTGAGTGAGTGAGTGAGTGAGTGAGTGAGTGTAAGTGAGAATTTCTTCACACAGAGAATGCAAGAAAATATGCTTCGATGAATATCTCTAATGTATTTCTATACCCTCTGTATTTATTTTCAAAAACTAAACTGTTTAAACAGAATTTATAATTGTTTAATCCGTTAAGTGTGCGTGCGTGCAGGAGGGAAGAAGATGGAAAAGGTTAAAGAGGGGGCGAAAGAGATGAGAATTAAATGTTTAAATTATAATTCAAAAGTTATTTTAATGGTTTTCAATACACACACACAAAATGCATTTTGAGAAAATTATTTTTGAGATTTTCGTGAGAGAAACTTTAAAATGAAACAGGAAAACTTGGTGTCATTGAATATTTATAAGCAAGCACTACTAAAGAAATGAAGAAAATGGTGGTGGGTGGTATGTATTTCTTTTAATGCCTAAGTGATTTAAATTTAAATTCAATAAATTTCTCCTTGCATTGATGTTCATTTTATTGGCAGTTTTTTTCATAATTCAAAAGCTCTTTAAGTATCGATACGTCTACTACTGGGTATTGTGACAATAGTGAAGGTGTTAAAAAATGAAATATTCTTTACATAACAAAATATTGTAACGTAATCAATGAGATAGTGGGTCGTACAAAAAGCATGCCTTCTAACAAGCACACCAGCACTTACCAAAAAGATGTTCTTTGAAGATCAAGAAACTGTGAAAATCTATATCCTATGTGTTGTAACAATTGCATGGGGGGAAGAGTAAATTAGAAAGACGAGTCCGGCTCTTGACGTAGGTTCTTTTTCTATTTTGTGCTGGTTTTTTAATTATGGCAATCATCGGATCGTGAGTTGCGGAAAATATAGCAAGCTTTCTAAAGTTGTTGCGCCGTTGTTTATCTAAGGAATTGTTAAGAATAGCACTCGAAGCTTTTCAAATCGATTTAGTCAAAATATATCGGTGTAAACTTTCAGTTTTTTATTTGTAGATTTTTTATTCTGAATTCTAATAATAGATCACCGTCGCACAAACTGATTCAGAATTTCACACTGATTACGATATTATGTATTTTATTAGATTTTTCAAATGCGTATATTTGGAACGGAACTTTCAACAATATAGCAAAGAGACTCTATTATATGTATGTATTTTTTATTCCTAAGCTAATTTAAACATCATCTTATGTCCCAACCTAATATCACACCCAAGCGTATTTTGAAATGTTGGTAGCACGTAAAATGAAAAAAAGAAATACAGAGCAGAATTGCATGTATAAAATAAATATCGATCGATACTCAAATGTAGCAACACATGCAAACAGACACGTATTTGCCTTCTTGCATACAAACCAAGGTTATACGTATACGAATATACCCATATTTATATGTACATATAAACAAAAATCTAAAGGTATGATTATATTGAATGTGCGGACTTTGGACAATAGACAAAAGGCGCGAGTGACGAGACGGGATGAAATGCTAAGTGAGATACGTGTAGGAAACGGGTATTTATACGATAACAAAGCCAAAGTGTGGAAATGAAGGTTTTGTTGTAGGTAGAAATAGTTAAAGGACTGCAAATAATACTGCTATAGAAAAAAGTGTTTCTAAGATAATTTCGGGTGACAAAAAAAAAAAAAAAAAATTGATAGATATATTCCAAAACGACAAATCTAGGTATTCTCAATACAAAGTAGTTTGGGGTTAAGTCGACCGTTTGATTTATATTTGCACACTTGTGTTTAAATAAATCACTTCTGATTTTAGACATGGAAAACCAAATAATAATAGATCAAATAACGGCTGAGAACATTCCCCACTTAAACCGTTGAAAATATTATTTTAAAAGTTCCATAGAATTAAGCAATAGAAATAGGAAAATTTCAAATTCATTGTAATGTGCATAATGTTCCAGCTGTTCTGCTAACGTTAGTTAGTCTACCGCCACCACATTAGAACCGCCTTAACATCTGTAAGCTCTTCATTGTTAGGGAGATATTTCACTGTTTATTAACGTAAGCGATATGAATATGAAAATAGATTTTTTCCAGCAGATTCTAAGGTAGTAGCAAAGGGAAGCTAGCCAAGGCGTGCATTACAATTTACATATACGATGCATAAATCTGTATGTTCGTGTGTGCTTGTGTGTGCTAACCAAATACTTGTTACAAGAATGTTACGGTTTATACATTATATCTACATGTGTATATGCATATCTCCGTATTTTGTTCGCTACATATAAGTGTATAACAAATATTTTCCTCTTACGAGAGGAAAGGATTTTTGTTATAATCAAACAATTGTACTTTGAATGAAAAATTAACAAAAGCATGTGTCAGAAAGAAGGACCGGGAGAGGCAAACGAAATGTCTAAACAAATATAAGCGTTTCCACTTCTCGTACAAAAATTCCCATTGTGCTTGTTATCTCGGTTTTCTTTCCATTTCACTCACTCTTAAAATATGTGTGCGCATCAGTCCAGTTACGCCCCAGTGTTCCATCAGGCTTTACATGTTAACTATAGCTAAATAGCATTTTTGTGAAACTAGAATTATTCTCACCTCATGTTGTTGCTTCTGGAAGGGTTCTGACGAAAGTTTTGATTTCTTGAATAATTTATGTTACAGCCATTACCGTCCGTCTAGAGTTTGAAGTCGACTTAATCGTTGATAATCAATTATTCACCTTCTACAGGCATTTAATTGAAGCACTTATGACTCGTACTCATCTTTCAGGCAATTTGGTTGGTGGTGGTGGTTAATTTTAATTTTTATGCTGAACAAGAAAACGTTCTGAGCGAAAAATCTAAGGTTGATTCTTGTCATCATAGTTTGAGGAACAGTACTGAACTACCACTGCTTTTCGTTTGGTTTAAGAAATTCGCAAGTGTGAAACAAAGAGTGTGAAACAAAGAGTTTATATCTGCAACCGAAAGATAGATGGGAATTGGATTTACTCCTCTGTTTGCAAACTGAGATCCACTCACTAGAGGTCCCATAAATTGCGTGCTTTTTCGAACTGGCTGATATTAAGTTGGCTTAGCGCTCTCTCTGCCTCCACCCACTGTCGTTTGTCCTTAGAAACCTTTCACATCCGAACATTTCAATAAGATGCATATTTTTGGTTAATAGCTACAGATCAAGTCCGACAATGTATACACCGCATTCACTCTTACACTTACAACCACACGTTGCAAAATTTCACAACAATTGCTTAAAAAGGTTGTCTAGATTGTTTTTAAGGGCGCACACATCGGTGCAAAATGGAACCAACCGGCTATTGTTGTGGTTTAAAGCACACATCGCGGCTACTAATGCAATGGGTTCATTTTCTCGATAAATAGTCTTGTTTCAATCAAAGATATGTTTTTCATGAGCCCCAAAGGATGAATTCCCGTAATCCATATTCAGTAAATTAATTTCTCTCTTACTATTTTTTTAAAAATTGAACTTTGTTGCCGTATAAAAGCTTACTTTTCATAGGGACACTTATATGGTGTTAGTCCACGTATAAAAGCTTACTTTTCATAGGGACCCTTATACGGTGTTAGTCCAAAAAATAGATCCACGGTGTACAAATTTTGTATATATTTATTTTTCACCATTCCGATTATATGCTAATTTTCATCTTAGAATATTAATTTTATTATACATTTTCATGGCAACAAGAGACCGTTATAGGGCAGGTTGGTTCTCATTCCTACCCATTTCATATTTTTTACATTTGTTTTATTAGTCGAATTGCTGGTTTCTACTGATTTTCGTCGAGAAATGAGAGAAGTTGCAATTTTTTTCATATAAAGATATATTTTTAAATGGGGCTTTATAATGAGAGTGGTCATAAAAATCGTCCGTTCCAATCCATTTTCAATAGCGTTCATCCTTTCGTCAAGATACGTCATTAACACCGGTGCATAGATTTCACCATTGCGTTACGATGTCTCACTAATACGAACATATAGATTAAACATAGCAATACATGGACACGCATCAGACGCACAGACGGACAGGCCAGTGTAAATTGATTCGAAAAACCATTTTAATCGATCGGTATAGTAAGTCTATTTTAAGTTCAAAGCATTGTCCACTTTTGAAAATAGAAAAAAAATGTCTTTTTCTTAAGCGAATACTTACTTTCCGCAAATTTAAAGAAGCTTTAAAACTGCACAGGCTGCTTCCATTCAAAAGAAAAGGAAAATGCGAAAAAACGAGTAAAACGGTAAAAGGCGCCAAATCGAATTCTTTTGCACTTTTGATCTCCCCAAATTTTGCGGATATTCCCCATGCTTGTATGATAGTTGTAAAGAAAAAAAAAAAGCATAATGTTTATGTAAATTGTAATTTCCCGGTAAAGAGTGTCTGAGATTCGTTCTAAAGTCAACACTATACTGTAGTAATACTTTTGAATAATTCCGCATAACAGCTATAATATAATTGTACGTCTTTTGTAAATGTACTTTACACATCCACAGCATACGCAATCAACAGCTGTGTGTTTTGATTGGGTTACGCTACCAGTCAACTTGCTAGCTGGATGGTTATTGTGGTAGCAGCTGTTTATGTCTAATAAAAAAATTTTAAATTTAAATTAGTTTTTATATCGTTTTCTCCCTCTCTTTTATATTATTTCTGCTTGCTTTGGTATTAGTACCATTAACAGATTTTTTTGTAGGTCTATTTTATGTTTGTTTACATTTTGTGTGCACTTTGATATGTATTACTGTTCGTTGTTTTTAGGGGTAAATCTTTACAAATTATTCGTAGAAAGACGTAGTAAGATAGTTTATCCTCATTGCGTTGCCTGTTAGGCTGTCTCTGAAAATGCTTTCCAACTATTGAACAATGAATAATGAACGCGATAATTGGTAGGTATACTGGAAACAGTTTAACTGTAAATTATTGATAATTCGCTAATAGATATTCATTAGAATCTAATGACAACTGACTACAAGCTGCCGCCAGCTGACAGTTCTACGGCTAAATCAATTAGTTATTATCGATTTTTAAAGATGATATATTCTATAACAAGTCGCTCACAAAGTTATGAATTGTTACTGCATATCAACTACCAAATAATAATGGCTAACTTTTGATATGATATGTATGTTAGCTTCCATCAGCCACCGGCGTGATAATTAATTATGAATAAATAGCTAGGATTCATATTTTGAGATAAACAATGTCTATGTGGTGGATAAACATCTCCATTATAGACAAACGTTAAAGACACTACGTAATAAGAAGCATTATTCATATTTTGGATAAACTATAGAATTAACATCATTTCTGTCATTGATGAGAGCACTTGGACGTGTAGATATTACGAAGAAAATGTATAAATGTTATAAATAAATATTAACCACAATATGGGGAAACATTGACCCACGTTGTTGGCAATTATAATTCGTATTCTCGACAAGCATTTTCCAGGTTAGGTTTAGTTAGTAAATTTATCCGCAGTATTATTATTTGTATTATATGTATTGAACTTTGGTAAACAATATTTGTATATACTATTTTATATATATTAAGAAAATATGTGCTTTTTAATATTTTGGTAGAAAAATTGATAAAAAACAGCACGCAAAGTCAATATAAAAAATTTGGGTGGTAGGCATAGTTTCTAATATTATTTGGCAAAAATTTAGTCAAACTTGTAATTTGGCATACAAAGTTACTGTGCTCTTGACCATGTATAGATGTGTCTTTCCTTCCGAAAAGGCAAACCCTTATATTGCAACAAAACCAAATTTTTAGTATATTATCATAAAAATTGGTCAACAATAAAAAGTATTTCGACAGTAAAATTTGGATCATGAAGAATTGTATAAGCCGACTGACTGCTGCAGATACCCATCATGAGTTTTCGCTACCAGAAGAACTAAGAACAAGAAAATCAGTTACAAGCTTATCGTCTCTAGGGATGGTATTTATTAAACAGCAATATGCCATTGACGTCTTTGCTTTACAAAAGCGTATGCACGGTCGAATACTTTCAAAAGCAATAGGTTGAAAAAAGATTAAGTACCACTCCTCAAGTCCTTGACCTCTGATCGCAAAGTCAGAAACACACGCACACAAGCGTACAAATCTGTAAAAAATGAAATCACAAAAAATATACAACAATAACGGTGATAGTAACGAAGATAATCCTAACTAAGAAAAATATAAAGACACGAACTCATAAAACAAAAGCAATTTTGCACAAATTTACGCACGCACGAGAAACGCAGTAGAAAAGAAATTTTATTTAGATTAGATAGAAATATCTTACACCCACCGATTGTGTTTGCGAATGGGGAAAATGGTTGTTCGAGAACTAGTACGATAATAGACTTAATAAATAGCGCAAACCGTAACATCGTGTAATATGTAATGACAGTGACATGCCACACTACGCCCAAAGTAGTACTAAAGAAGGCATTTTCAGGCTTTTGGTAACCTTTTGGATCGCCTTTGTGGGTTTTTGAACTTGATCTGATGATAAAGGAAATGGAAAATGAAGGAAATCAAATTTGCTTTTCTAGTTAAATCCGCGAAGCTATAACTGCAGGCGATTAATGGATTCAAATCAATTTCTCACTAATTAACGTTGTTCCAGGCGTTTAAACCAATTCATTCGCTTTGTTGTTTCGCAAGGAAAGAAAAAATGATAATTTTACTGGAAATATTGCCTATCCGTCGTTGGTTGCATTACCTTCTTGCATCTTTCTTAGAAAATATAAGTTCTATGTCCAAAGGAGATGTTTAGTCTTTTGAGGCTACCAGAAAAAACTAAAACGGAGTTTCTGTGCGTTCCGCATAATTCGGTCAAAATATTGGCTTTGACCTAATAAACGATTATTAATAATTTACAGGTCGACATCGAAAATCGCCAAAAATATTTGGTGTGTGTTGAATTTTTTACTGAAACCTCTCCGTTGTGCTACAGTGAATATGCTTACTATGGTCTTATTGTTACTATAGTGAATATACTTACTATAGTGTTATAGTTAACATAGTTATGTTATAGTTACTATAGTGAGTATACTAAATACCGCATATTAAACATTTATTCAATAGTTATACACAGTTATATATATATATTTGTACGGTAAAATGAAAACCATATTTTTATGTACTCGGCTTAATTTACGTCAAAGAATACAAAGCTTCGTTAAATGAAGGTGGGTCAGCGCTTCAATTAAACTTATTTCTGAACCTGACACTTTTTGTTCAAGGAAGACATTAAAAAGTTAAACCAAAAGTTAAGTTTGAAAATATCGTAACTTGGAAAGAGCAAATATTCTTAATTTTGCGAACTGAGAACGATAGAGCAAGCGATAAAAAAAAAAAAATAGGTCAAAGAGAATGTAATTGGGTTTTCAACAAATAGCCCGTTCGATAGCCATGGCTATATGAATTCTACTGAACTCGCTGATCTAAAATATATGTATTTTACAAGGGCTCTTGTGCGTTACAAACATTTCGTAAAATAGAATATTCCCCGTGGTGGGTGTAATAACAAGTAGATGCATTAAAAGAAATAAGCAAAAGAAAGCAAAAGAGAGATAGAGAGAGTACTACCACAGGTTACACAGTTAAGTTAAGGAGAACGAACGGGAGCAAAAAAAGAAGACGTTCAAAACCCAAAAACCAAAAAAAAAACTTGGAATCAAAAAGGCATTAACCTTGAGGCAGGTTTTTATGTATTGCATTTTATTACTGTTTTTGTTGCTGTTTCTTGTACATAAATGCACACAAACCAATAACAAATATCACGGGTTCATTTTACCGCAACAACCATAAACCTATTTAGCGTGCATATATCTTCTATATGTATTTTTTATATACGCATGCAGGCATTTGCTTAGAGGAAGGCATGCAGCACAATATGATTGCGTTGATATTGAGCAGCACAAAGATGGCCAAAAGGCTAAACGGAACTTTTTTCCTTTTTTTAACTAAACACGACAAAAAAGAAACATTAAATCGAAATTCTTTGTACCCGAATGTTCATGATGGGAATGACGATGACGATGACGATGACGATGACGATGACGATGACGATGACGATGACGATGACGATGACGACGACGACGACGACGACGACGACGGTGATAGTGATTGTATACACAAACATATTACAGCAGTTTTATATGAGACCATATTTTATTTAGGCAACAGCATATTATGGCTGGCGTGCCTTGTCTGATTTGGCTTGGGCTGCTTGTCTGCCTATCTCTCGTAGCAGACGACAACCTAGCTACACCTGTAACACATGCGTACATGTATATATGGTAATGATTGCCGAGATAGATTGCCAAAATATTTTTACATACACACGCAGTTATGTACATGTATATATATTTAAATATCGTGTTGATACGATTTACAGTAAATGTGCAGAGAATCCGAAAATGAGGGCGAAAAACTAAATCAGGCCGAGGTAATCAAATAATTTGAAAATTAATTTAAATAAATGGGTGTTGGTACTGTTTTTACACTTTCTGGGAAAAGAAATTGATTATAAAATGTAAATAAAAAAACGAATATAATAATAATAATAATAATAATAAAAATAAACACCATGGGTATGTGGCAAGGCAAGCAATCGCTGTAGACGGTTTAGTAGTAAAAAATTTGTAAAAATTAATTAAAATTGGCTCCCGTTAGCAAAAATCCAATTTTTCTTCTGCATTTTGCAAACGATATTTGCAGAGGAATCCCTGCGGAATCTCCCCGCTAGTTTGTTCGGTATCTTGATGTCTAGATACACATCTGCAGATGACTGTCAATTTCGCTGTTCATCTATGAAAGTAACGATTGCTACGAACATGGAACCTTGTGTGAAAGAACAAATTTTATTTCAGAATTGTTTCGCTTCAGTGATTTCGTGTTAGCTTAAGCAACGAGCAAATTGACTCAAAGGATGCTTCTATATTTAATAGAAAAATCGATTACCTCTTTTTTCTTTAGATTAAAACCTCACGCCGTTGAATTTGGCCCTTCATTTTTGCTTAGCAAAGTTCTCGACTTTATTGGATAGCGGGTTTAACCACGCTACTATCAAGTATATATAAATCTACCAAAACGCTAAGTAGCCATCAATTTTTCCTTAACTTTTTAGAATGTACTCAGTGCGGGGTGAATTAAAGCCTAAACCTATATAATTACATAATCAATCCTTCTTGGCGTGAGTAACGAACGTATTGTTGCAAACGACTGTTGCAGCATTTTTGGTCCACCGGTCCACCGGTCCACGGATCAACTATACCGCGTACGTAATAATTTACGGGATTAAGATCTGTGGACCTAATTGAGCGTAAGCTTGTGTTGATGCGTTCGTAGGAATTCTGGACCATCGAAATGTGGGCAATAGTGGCTGTGCATTAAGAAGCAGCAGATGCATGCTGTACATTATCTGCCATCACTTATACCACTAAACTAAAATTCGTGAAACAATGCTGAAGAAAGTGGTGCGGTAGCACATATTCTTGATTGTTCATAACTCTCAAAACCATCCACAACCTCTAGACAATTGTTCCATATTAATGCCAGTGTAAGTTTTCTTAAGCGCATAACGTGCTTATAGCGCAGCTAGACGTGAAAAACTCGTGAAAGTGCTCTCAGAGACACTGATGTCCCTCGAAATAGCGATTATGGACTTCAAACGGATGTCATCCGCCTAAGCATCCGATGAGATAAGAATTGCGATATACTAAGTCAATGTTTGTGGGTTCAACTTGAAACTTACTTGTTAGGCTTGTGCCCTATAGACTGCGGCCACTCCCTATGTCCTTCTTTTTCTCACTTCTTTCCGATCGTTACCGAGTTACACCTATAGGCTTCCGGGCTTCCAGAACTGCAGGAGGAAGAAAATGTGTATTTGTAGTAGCGTCTATGCGCTTCCATGGTTTGATTTTTGCGGCAGTTACTACACTGCGCGCAAATCGCGACAAACCTTGAAAATGATGCCACATAATTAAGAAAATTAAACATGTGTAAATAGATGTGTGACGATGACTGCATGCCGCCTCATTCCTTGCGTTATTTTACAATTTTTCATTGGTGCAGCACTATCTCAACATTTTGCATTTCATGTCTTATGTACATGCAGAGAGCAGGTTCGTGGCGAATTTGCCGGTGATGGAGAGAGGCCAGGGTAATGAAATTAGGTTTTTCGTCGTTAAGTTTTAGCGTCCTTTAAGATATATCAAAAAACTGCATATGGCGAAATTCGTCAACATTTTTTATACACGCTTTGTGTATTGTAACTTTTCGCCAACAATGTACATGCACTATATGGTAAATAGTAGGAAAATTTTTCCTTTTAATTTGTTATGACATGATGATGATGATTTCTTGTTTTATATTTATGCTTGTGTTTCCATTTTTGTTTAGGTTTGCTAATCTTTTTGTCATTTTTTCAGTAGCGTTCAATTGTCAATTACCTTAGCAGAGGCGCGAACCAAGTGTGAAGATAGCACGCCTTTTAGCAAAGACAAAAATGTGGGCTGTGTACAATGGGCTAACTTCACGCCAGTTTCAAATTCGGAATGTACCTAAGCATGTCCATGGTAAACATTCTAGTGTTGGCCAAAATGAAGGCATCGCCTACAAATTTGCAAAAGGATTTGGAAGTGACTTGAACTTATGCAAGGACACGCCTATGCAACAAAGACTTTTATTGTTAAGATAGAAAAAATCAGCTGCGCCCGCTCCACATTATAGAGCATGAAAATTTACTTCTTTTACTTTTTTTGCTTTTTTTATGGTAACGGCGATGGTGTAACGGTATAAAAGATCCGTTACGTCTGAATATAATTTTCTTACGTATTTAATGTCACTTACTTCAATTTGTTTATTAAGGAGCAAACTTTGTAAAATTTAGGAGTTCCAGAAAGACAATGTCCGAAAAAGTAATAACTGGTCCGGGTGCTTTTGAGTTCACGAGATAACAACGGTTCGAAAAAGATTGGGCAGGCGGTTTCAAATTATAAGAAGATGTTTTAGGTATCACATGTTACCGATGGCAGCAACAATAAATAATTGCTGTATTGTAAAGGTCTTGCTTTTTCCACTTTGGGACATATTGTGAACACCTGCTTTCTCTGTTCTTTATTGCAATTATTTCCTACTATAGGTGCTTTGAAATTGGAGGTATGCGATTTGGCTTTTTGTTTTTATTAATAAGTTAATGCTCGTCATTTTTAAAAATTTACGGTGGGGGTTAAACAACCGCACTATTGGTAAACTCAGATGCAAATCATTAAATTGCCCAATATTTTCGAATTTGCATTCTTATCGATAATGGAGGACATTGTTGTCGATAAGCTTATCGTTTTTTTCTCCGCACATTTCCTTCTAATAAATTTGATGTTAATTAAGCAATTTTTTTTATTAACAATTGTCAAGCCCAACTTTAGACAACTTACATCGCTAAGCTTATAAAATTAAAAAATAAGTAAGTATTGGAGAGTTTATTATCGCTAGCTATGTTGTTAATTCCACGTTCGTCTTTTGCATTTTTTGCTAATTGTTAAACTTTTACTTGTACTCTCATTCATCTCTCTTTCTCTTGGCTGGCGGAAAACTTTCTCAATATCAAAGTTAATACATTCATGAAAATATTGTTTGTGTGTTATATGATGGTATTAAAAACGCCCGTAAGTAATACTTATTTACAGTCAGTCACTTTATATGTCATAATCTAAAGTTTATGAATGCATACCAAAGGGGTTTAGCTTTTGCTTTATGTTCCTACCGTACTGTCTGCTCACTGACTGTGTTGTGTTGTGTTGTGTTGTGTTATAATGCCTCGGCTATGTTTGTGCTGAGAACTTGTTTATATTCGCAGACAATAGAAAAGGCAGCACTAAGAGCGGCTTCAAATTGTATGGTTGTAGCTCTATACAAACGGACAGAAGTTAATCAACACAAAATGGTTTCATATAACACATTCATCTCTCTCTCTCTCTCTCTCTCTCTCTGCTTTTACTAATACGTTTATACATATACGTACTATATAAATGATATCGCATCACCATTGCCATCGCAATCCCCAATAACATTACATACGATTTAAAACCAAAACAAAACGCCTGATATTCTAAAAAAAGAGAGAAAAAAGAAAAAAGATGTTTTTTCCGACAGGCCTGTGAGAAGGATATTCGTACAGCATGCGCGGAGGAGCAGACGTATTATGGGCATGGTATTGACAATCACGTTCATATGTATATCGAATATGCAAACGAGTTGAAAATGGTGTATTTTGTAATGATTGTTATAAGACTGCGCGTGTGTGTATGTGTGTGCGCGCGTTTATTTGATGAGAACTCGATTCATTGCTATTCATACCAACATCACCATCAGCAGGGTCGACGTTTTGACGAGAGTTTTTATTCCAGATACTTTAAACAAAAACAAAGTACATGTCTGTAATTGCGTTTGTGTAAGTGGATGTACGCGTTTTGTGAAGCCCATGACGAAAGTTAATATTTTATAAAACCCAATCAATGATTTCAATGTGTTATCAGTGCAATAAAATAGTGGCTGCTGCACTCTTGCTCTACAGTTTGTTGCCCAATACGATGGTAAATGTTAGAAAACTGTTGTGTTTTATTATTGTTGGTTTTGCGTATTTTGTGCAACTAACGGATATCGGAATTTTATTTTCTCCTCGTAGTACATTAAAAAAAAAAAACAAGAATTAGTTGATATTAGGCTTGTAACGAATCCTTTCAAGCTATCTTTATTGCTATACGAATATATGACAGAGTTGTCACTTAGTTAAGTCGAAAGCTCGCTTATTATCAGAAAAAATTATATTATTTATATAGTATTTTTCTTCCCCAAAAGTAATACTGTAATATCTAATAAATTATTATACAAAAGCCACCATAGGATAGAGTCAGAATTACCATCGAATTTTTTTGATCATTTTGTCGAAACCTAACGAGTGATTCAGCTGACCTTCGAGTTCAACGCATTGCAATGTTATAAAAAATTACTGAAGACTACTGAAGAGTACTGAAGAGTACTGAAGAACCTTGACATTGTAAAAATAGTCACAATAAACTATCGTGCTGTTAGCTTTGATCAAGAAATATAAATACATTGTACGGTCTTCGTGGTCTGTTTTTCTATGCGTTGCAAATATTTGACGAACTTAATATACCTCTCGTGTTAAGTACAAAAGCAATGTGGAAATTTTAGTAGTTTTCTGCTACGAACGTATAACCATTTAAAGGTCTCTTCGTCTTCTTTCTTTCTCACTCTCGCACATGAACCACATATTCTTTTCTCCCTTCTCTTTTGTATAAGTGCATTGTACGTATATTATGCAAATTAACAGTTAAATTACTGACCATTGACATTCATATTGTGTCTCCGTATGCGTATATGCCTTGTGCTTTCAATCTCTCTCTTTCTCTCTCTCTTTCTCTCTCTCTTTCATCTGTGTCTCATATTGCCCCGAATGCTATATTTGCATGAGAGTATTACACTCTATACCAATGATTTCTTTCCCCTTATAAATGCCATTATGTGTTTAGTTATGCAAATTACTATCGCTTTTAGCTATATAAGTACATACATACTAAATTTGTCTACGTCGCCATACATGGGAATAATTTTAATGTTTTTATAGGGCCATGTTAAAATATTAAAGAAAAGAAATCAGAAACGGTTTTTGTCCACCCTCTTGCTCTAATTCTTATTTTGACATAAATTAAAATCTAATAAAACATTTAATTACACAGGAGAATAGAATGCAGATGAGAAAATCATATGCGCAATGGGATAAATCTTGTATGTAACAGCTTTTCATAATTATTAAAGTAAAAGTTGTTTACTTTCGGGCAATCGCAATGGGCTGTGATTATATAATTTGAGTTGCTTTACGTATTTATTCTCTGTATTTAGATTCGCCGAAAATATAAAATTGAAGTAAGGCTGTTTAAAATTTCTTTCTATTCGCATTTTTATAACTGGGAATTCTAAGAGCGGCAGATGCGACAGTCCTTGATGATGCATTCAAAACTTCTGTTTTGCCTGTAGTCGGTTGGACGTGGAAAAATTTGCGCGGAAAAATTTGAAGAAAAGCCACACACATTTTCAAAAGCTATGTTCTCAAGACTTCTTAAAGTTTTTTGTTTATCTCTTATCTGCGTACATTTACACCCCGGTTAGTTTTTAATTACATTTAGGCGACACGACAGAACATAATACCTTTCTTTGTCAAGTTGTACTTGTTTTTTTCGTACTGGGACAACAAAAAAGGAACAACAGTATAATAAAAGAAGGCTGAACTGTACAGTAAACGACAAAAAAACCCCCCGCCCTGTCGTAAACGAAACTTTCTGACAAATAATAGAACAGAATATGAATTTATGTGCACAGTCCTTTCGCACAAAAGATTCTACTTATTTTAATACAGAGCAACCAAATGAAGACCGCTGGCGTCGGCAAATCACTCGAGTCATTTTTTTTCACAAAAACGAAGTAGAACACTATTAGGACATAAAAATGGAAGTGTGATGCTCTGATCTCTCTCAGACTGTTTCACTAGAGTAAAGGATACTACAAAATTCTCAAATTAAAATGATGTGATGTGGAAAAAACCTCCCGATCAATGTCCCTATTTCCCATCCATAGTCTTTTCCTTACTAAAACTCTGACTGCTCGATATGTTTTTGTAGTCATAGTATCCGGGTGAATTGGAGCCTCTTAAAATATATGAAATCTTAATGAGCCCACTTAGTTACATCAGTACATCTTTTGTGGTAATATTTAGGGTGAGTATTTGATATATGTATTTTTAAGTCATGGGCGTGGTTCGGCCCTAATCACGAGCCGATAATAAACCGAATTTTTTGGACAGTGCTATGAGTGATCGCCAATAATTAACAAAGTATTTTGCATTTCTTATGTATTTGTTGAAAATGTCGAAGGCTACAACAAATTTTTGTTCTCCTTCGTCTCCTTCGATAGAACGTGAACGTTGTAGTTGGATTTAGTTCAAAGGTTGAGTGCAAACTTATGATATTTTCCTGCTCTAAGAACGTTTGCCTTCTAAGATTTAATTTATTTTTGTTCTTCTCGTACTTATGTACCGTTTAATACAACTTACTTGCAAGAAAAAAGTAAGATAAATGTGAAAAAGAAACGGTTTGGTTGCTTAACTTTGTAAGGTTTTGAAAGATGTAGACACACTTTTCTTAAATAATTTATTTATTCAAAAGAAATAAACTGCTACACTTTTAAAGGCACTAAAGTGTACGGTAAAAATGAAAAGAAACAAGTGTTAAAAAGGAGATCAAAACGAAAATATTTTATATTCAATTACGTCAGAAAATGAAAAAAAACCACTGCTCGACATACACAAATAAATCAATTAATCTTATCAGCTGAGTGTAATCTAATACTAGCGAAAAATACAGGCTGTGTTTGAGTGCTAAAGAAGATAATAACAACAATACTATAAACAATAATAAAGCGCTTGTAGACAACGAAAACGAATGACTAAAGCAAGAAGAAACAAATCGATCGTGATTGGCCAATAAAAGCAATAGCAACAAAAACCAACAACTAAAATAAACATCAACACATGTCAACATGTCGGTCTTCGAAAACATGTACAACTCTCAGTATCGAGTGTAAAAATGGATCAATAATTCCGGGAACTGAGACTGATGACTGATTTAGAAAAATGCCAACTGTTCCACGTTCCCATTAAAATTTCACCACCATACAAAATACCATTCGCAAACTTAGCATCGGCTTGGAAAGTGTTATAGCAACTCGGCTCCGTCAAAAAAAAAACGGGAGTGGCCGTACCGATTCCGAGCCCTATTGGGAATCGTTTAGCTGCAATAAGAAGGACTTCTTATGCTGTATGGCAGAATGAACGATAAGGGGATCCATCATTACGCGCTTAAGTTCAATCGACACTCCACTGAATGCAAAAGACCCTGAAAGCCACCAAAAACACATCTATCGGCCGATATAATCTCTATATTTTGGTAGGCGTATGGATATCTATTGTTGAAAAGAGAAAAACGGTAATGGGCTTTTTTTGCCCAATTGAAAGAGGAAGTTGTCAAAAAACTGTTTCACATGGCAAAGGAAAAAATAGTGCTTCATAAGGACAATGTACCCTGTTGCAACATGCTATACTGCCCTATTCATCATATTTTTCGCATCATTCGTTTAAAGGGTGCTGAAGGGAACGATATCTGTGTCAAATAACCAGGTCTTTGCGAAAACTGTAACCTGTATTGAGAGCTATAGTTGATCTTTCTATAAAAATATAGCATCGAAAAATTAGAGGCGTGCTGAAGCAATTGTTCCATTCGTATAGGAGGATATGCTGACTAATGAAGTGAAATTTGGTGTAAAAGTCTTCTTATTAAATCCTGGAACTTAATGATCGATGTATTGTATGTACGCGGCTCACATAAATGGAGAAGAATACGCTTGTATCACATACTGCTTAACTGACGTGTATGTACGAAGTGCGTCCATATATGCATAGACTAAAATTAGTTTTCGCTACTCAATTAACTTGAGATGTTTGCCAGCTTGACACGACTGCATCACAAGAGTTGTCGTCGAAAAGAAGGCATACACAGGCACTAGAGAAAACGACATCAAAATTCTCATCATCAGCACCATAGAAAAAGTCATAGACAAAACTATATACACATACTCAGCAAAAGTAGGAATGTATATATTTTTCATTTATGCCGGGAGAATGCGCTATGAATGCCTGTGAATTTTGGATTAAAAAAGTTAATATAATGTGTGTGCGTTTGCGTATGCATTTACGTGATCATACGTCTATGTTGAAAGACAAATTGATTTAAAAAAGAAAAAGGCACATACATACACACACAAGACATACGCACGTACACATTATGAATAGTAAAAAATCTTGACTTCGTCTGTTTTACATAAAAGATTTTGAAAAGCTCGTTTTTAAATTGAACACGAAGTCACTTGTTCAACAACTCAATATGTTTTGTGCTCTTGGGCTTAGTACGTGATTAGCAATACTAGAATCACTATGGAAGCAAAATATTTAAAAAATTATAATAAAAAATAAATTTCGTAATCAAAACGTAGCAAAAAACAAGTAAGAATATTACAATCGGACAGGGCCGACCTTTAGATGCCCCACATCACTTCGCCTAATACAATCAATTGTTAATTTTCGTCATAATACACCAAACATTACATTATTTTTGTGTGTAAACATACTTTTTACGAAAGTCTTGGTATTGGAGGATGGGCAAAAGATGGCATGGTGCAAATTTACCAAACTTTATTTACTTGTCAAAGAATTTATTATTTTTCAATTGTTTTCGTCATAAAAGGATACGATTTGTCGGGCCCCTATATATGATGGAGTCTAAAAATTCGACCTACATGACCCAAATTCCCCACGTTCACTTTTGATGCTGCATTGCTGCGATAGATCAATTTTCAATCCAATCCAGTCATAAAATATAAAAAATTAAGCTTTTTTGACATATCATCTTTGTATAGGTGTGAGATTCAAAAAATAGGCCTATGTGGTCCAAATTCGGTAAAGTTAATTTTTACGCCAAATTAATATTATAAACCAATTTTCAATAAAAAATATTAAAATTTAGATTGTTTGGGCACATAAAGGCTCACATCTCGTAGAAGCGATTATACACAATAATTATCGAAAATTAGCCCTTTTTACCATGCAAAGATGGTGAAACTTTCGAAGCAACGGCTGTATTGTAAGAATCTAAAAAACCTGCTCACTTTCGATCCAAAATTTTCGCATTCTCACATTCGTCTCGTTTGCTGGCTTTTGTATTATATTAACTGCTGCTATATGTTCAACGATCTGGAAGATGTGTGATTGACTGAGATCAAGAGACTAGGTGTGTTTCAGGCAATCATAATAAGCGATTTCATTTATTGTGCGATCCTTAAAACCATCTTCTTGGAAAGAAAATTCAATTTTAATTTAATTTAAGCTTATGTGCTCTCATCACTATCATATGATGCCACAACTTTGGTGCAATATATGTGTGTCCTGCTGAACTTAACTAAACTGGCCAAAATTTCAATGGAAATGTCGTGAACCCACTGAGGCTGATCGTACATCGACATGAATTAAAAAATTAAAGAACAAAGCAAGACTCTTGAAAAATGGCTCTACGTGCGCTGGGGATTAAAGCCAATTCTCTTCTTTTTTTTTTTATTGATAGAAAATTGCATCAACGAAACAATTCACCGACGTTCTTTGAAGGCGACATCACATTAGCTAAGTTATTAAAGGGAATATTAAGAAAGGCGGGCAGAATATATACCGTTTGCAACAACACCCAGAAGAAAGTTTGAGAAACCTTATAAAGTATTTTATTCAAAGTATTAAATTCGTCTGTCCGCCTATTGTAACACTTTTGGCAAACATCCTTCTCTCCCGCTCATAAAAGTTAAGAAATCACTGGCTTCAAGTTTGTTGTAAGCATTGGAAATTTTTGCATAGGGGAATACAATAATAAGAAATGGGTGGATAAAAACTTCTGCAGTATCGATCCTTTTTTTTTTGGCGGGGGAGGAGGAACATATATATAAATGGAAGCACAGCCATTCGAAAGTGTAGGCGCTTGGTTTTTATAAGCAACCCTAACTGAATGGTTACTCTAAACCAAATTTTTCAATAGCAACAATTAACTTCGTCTCTCAAATTGTACACAAAGTCATACACGCTATATAGAAGACCATACCGCTCACATACTCAACATAATTGAATAAACAATTTGAAACCAATTTAGTAAGTAAAATACACGATAATTTTTTTTTTATAACATCTCGATGAGGCAAAAACCCAAAAAAATGTAGAATAAAACATTGAAGACAAAACAAACAAATTTATGGGAAAATCATTTAATAATAAATAAGGGAAATATTTTGTTTAGCTTAAAACGAATCTTTTGATGCTTTAAAGAAGCTAGTGACGGATCTGTTTATTTTAGAAAATCCCTATTTAGGAAACCTCTAACGCAAATGTCTAGGCATTAGGGAGAAAACGACTCAACTGTATTTTGTTTGAAACGACGGCCGCTCTAAACAAATTAGCCGATGAACGTTGGGACGTATTTATCATCTTGAAAAAACATTTATTACTACTACGTCCAATTGATATTGTTTTTACGTAAGCCGTTACATAATTCATTCAAAACTTTATCTTAAACTTCAGCTTGATATTGTTTACGGGCTTCATTTATCAGTAAGTGCTCTTTATCTATTCTCTTTTAAAATATCTCGGCTGTTTCAGAGAGGCGAACGACATTGTATCGAAACTTAGCTTGTAATAAACGCTAGTGGAGTTTTGGCAACCATTAAGACATCGCGAATCATTAAGTCAGGTAAAATTTTGCTTAAAATTAACGAATTAGACGTGTAACTGACTTTTAAGAGCCGCTCACACATCGCGCAGTTAAAATCGAGCGACTGCATGTACAGATGCCGAAATCGAGACAAACGATCTCATAAAATATGTATTTTGAAAAAGTCGAAGTAAAACGAATAGGTTTTCATTTTTATTAGACATTAGGCAAGCATTTAATAATTCATTTTTGAAAAGCGTGTTGCAACTGAGAACTTAAAACTTGGCCAAAGAGGAAAGGACTAAAGAAAAACAAATAACAAAATTATAAGACAAAAGAAGTAAAAGAACAACATTCCCATGCTCTGTGATATGGAGTGGGCGCAGCTGATTTCCTATATTTTCAAAATAAAACTTTTTGTCTTATAGAAATGTGGGCGTTGTAGACGTGTTCTTTGTAAAGTTTAGGTCAATTCCAAATACTTTTGCTAATTTGTAGACGATATCTTCATTTTCGCGAACGGGAGAATGTTTACCACATATACTACAAAGTTACGCAAACAGACAGATGAACAGACGAACAGGCGGGCGCGTTTGTATATTTTATGGGGGTTTTTGAAGCTTGATTCCGCGCTTTGTAAAGGTATTAAAAAATAATCAAATTTTGATACACTATAATATTGGGTAGGCGTGGTCGATTTTTTCCATTTTTGCGCATTTTTTTCACGTGACATCTACTAGTTCATTCATACGTCATAGAAGTAGATACTTCCGCGTTTTTCGGCTTGCAAGTGCTTCTGTACATACAGCTCATTGTCGTACCGTAAGCAGGGACGACTTTCGGTTTCGTTAGTATATATTGTGCAGTTAATAGGTTGTTTACCAAGGATTTTGAACAGTTTTTTTTTAATGGTATTATAAAAAGACATACCGCTAGGTGAGATTCGTATTAGTTTTTATTAAATTTTTGTACTTTATTATGGAGTTGGAATGTTGTATTCCGTATTACGCATATATGTGGCACCGGTCAATAACTAGTTAGTACGAAGTTTTCCGGAACAACTTTGCAGTTGCAGTATAATAAGCTGAAACAGGAGGTTTCGTCAGAGATCATTGGACATTGCATAGTCTCACAGAGGAGTATTTTTAATAAGCTTCGGCGCACGTACTGCATTGTGCTCTATTGTAGAATGCATTACACAAAATTGAAAAAAATACTATTTTGCCATACAATTGAGACGAAAAGCTGGAATTTGGCGTAGGTGGTGATGGTTGATAGTTTCAGGTTAAATCTAAAAATAGAAAAGACTTATTATTTATAAGTACAGTATTGAACTTCTTCGGAGTTCTAGCAGTCAGTTTAAAATAATTTTTTTTTTTTCATAGTTAAGTAAGATGTTGGTGTGTGTTCAAATAAAGTCCAACTGATTTGCTATCAAAATTAATGTGTGATAATCACTCAAGCGTATGTGTTGTTGCGAACTTCACTTTTCTCGGTACGGTCCATATCACTAAGTCGTGGATATTATTTTCAAGAGAAACGCACTTCAAAATTCTTTTAAGTTCAAGTTTTTTCATTTACAATCCATTTCTTTAAGGGAAGGATAATTTAGCGTTAACTGGATTTGAGATTTCCGTAACAATATAGTCCGCATTTTAAATCTTGCTCAAAAATACATACACACGAAGGTATGTACATGTAAAGAATATGAAAGACGCAACGCGTTCTTGTGTATTACAAATGCAACGATTAGCATAACATTCTTGCGTCTTTCACTGGCAGATATTACAATTCATAAAACTTCAAATTATTTAATATGCAAAATCTAGGAAAGCTATAGCAAATAAAAAGGCCACAATACTTTTATACAGATAAATATGTTTATTCTACTGCGAATGGAGAAAAAAAAAGTACGAGCAAATAAAATGCAATAAAAACTTAAATACATTTTTGATGACATTTGATATTTGGAAATTGCTGTGAGAATTAATTTAGTTTTTGCTCGATTTTTATTTAATTTTACTTAATTGAATTTTACCAAAAAACTTATTTCGATGGATTTAGTATTTATTATTAGTTGTTCTTGTTGTTGTTCGAATTATATACGGCAAAATAAACGTAATGCAGATAATTCCATTCTCTTTCTCTTCTCTCTCTCTCTCTCTCTCACTCTCTCTCTCTTTCTCTCTCTCAATCTTTTTATTGCTAAATAATTGCAAAAACCATAAAGAAATATTGTTGTTATTGTTTGGAAAAACGTATTAAATGGTTATTACTACATGCTCAGGTTTGAATGTTTTAGTGTAATATTTACACGATCGATGCAATACAGCAAAAGTTATTGCAAAATTGCAAACTAATAAATTTTAATCACTCTTGTAAATAAATATTATTCTGATAACGTTTAACAATAATGCAAGCAGCAGCTGCTTCAGTAACAGCAGTAACTATGATAACAAAGCAGTAACAATACTAACAAATGAGAGGAAAATTATATTCTGTTCTGAACGAATGGTTCACACTTATCATCTTTGATGAGCTTGGTCGATGTTTTTCCATTTCGCTGCAGACCCTTTAGGATCATCCAGAGAATATTGTTGAGACTGCTGAAGCTGTAACTAGGGCGCAATAAACTGAGTAAACGAAAACTGAAATTTTCTCTATTTAGATTAGCGTCAGCATTAGTTAGCGGATTTGGCCCATTTTCAATACCAATCCTTGCAGCAGGTTTTAAGCAGACAAATATCGATTCAGAATTTGATATTGATCATGATAGAGCGCCTGCAGCTTTTTCTAAGTGTTGCGAAGATGTCAATTGAATGAATTTGCCACCAATTTCGCGGAGGCGAGTATAAAAACCAAAAAACTTTTGTCTCTGGCGAGTAATTACGTAAAGAGCTGTAAATCAATAATAATAAAATAATAATGATACAGTGCAATGATAATAAACATATGTTTGAACAAACTTTATAAAATAAAACCACAAATATTGTGGCTAGAAACAATAGTACAAAGTCCGTTAGAGAAAACTTAAGTTTGTGTAGAGAGTGAGAGTGAAAACGAAATGGATGACCGTGAATGTAATTAAACTTTTAATTTATGCAGTTCGCATAACTTATTTTGTTAATTCAGGTATGAATTGAACGGCATGCCTGAAGAATTTACATCAAAATGAATTTATTTAATTTATTTATTTATAAGATATTTTTTCTTTCG